>PVJL010002640.1:0-22710 GCA_004026885.1 Lyroderma lyra
TGAGCAACCAACCACAGCATGACATACTGAAAATGAGCCAACAATGGAGGACCAGCAATGCTTTTAATACCTGATCAGTGCTGCTTTCCAATGATTCATTATTGATGTTTTCAAGGAAAGGTGTTGATCAAAAAGGAGAAAATGTCAAAAAAATTAGACAGAGCCACTTTAAAATGGAGCAGGAGCTGCCATCCCAGAGGAACTGCCTTACATGTCTTATGCCTCAAACATGTGAAATGTTAAAATCGGGCAAAAAAAGAAAAAAAAAAACACCTTTGCACTGAGCCTAGGGCAATATTGTATCCCAAACACCCATTTGCAAAGGTAAAGAAAGCAGTTTTTATGACTACTGGACTGAAAAACTTTTTGAATTGTTTAAAATTAGCATCACTATGTTATGTTACCTGCACCAATACAAATGCCTTCCTTCTGTTGATGTAACTTCCTCTCCCCTTTCTCAGAAATACTCACTGCCTTTGCTTCCTAACTGGAATGTTATTTGGGCTTCTGCCTGAATCAATGCTTCCTGAATAGCTATTCCTTTCTTTTCTTTTCTTTTTTAATCTCAAATACACGCCATTGCCTCTCACTTCGAAAACCTTTTTATTTTTAGATTAAGATGCCCATAGAAAGAGGGGAACAAATCCTAAGTGTGCAGTGGGTTTTCACAAAGTGAGTGCTGGGATAAACAACACCCACATCAGGGACCAGTATTTCCAGCACCCAGGAAACCCTCTTGGATCTCACTCAGTCATACACCAGCCTTTCCCCAGGTAACCAGTATCTTAATTTCACAGCATAGATGCGTTCTGTCAGGCTTTGGTAGGATGGACTATGGCAGTGGACACTGCTCTCCATCTGCTTCCTTCACTCAGCATTGTTCCCAGGTCCCCTCCCTGTGGTTGTGTGTGGGTGCCGTGTATTCACTCCCCTGGCTACGAGGGGTCCCATTATACAAACAGACCACACTTCTGTCCCCCACTGATCATGGACATGTGCGTTATACCCAGATTTTACAAATTGTGCTGCTGTGAGCAATTTCTTCATGTATTTTGGCACACACACATGGCACGTCTGTTAGGTACATAACTAGGAATGGAAATGCTAGGTCATAGGATGAGCAAATATTTAACTTTACAATCCATGGCCAGAGAATTTTTCAAATATTTGAATCAATTATGAGAGAAACAATTAAATTCTTGCCAACAATTGATTTTGTCTGACTTTTTCCTTTTAACTATTCTGGGAGGTGTGCATTGAGATTACATTATAGTCCATTTGAATTTTCTCTTTGACTAAAAATGTTGAGAAGTTTTGTAAATTTATTGGCCATGTAAATATCATCAATAGGACGATGGGCTGGATTAATGTTAATGACTGAATATGATGCCTGTAATATGCCAGTGTCTTTTAACCATTATGGTCCTTTTGTTATGAATGGATCTAAGGTCAGAGACCTGTGGTAAAATAAAAAATAAATAAAAAGTCTTTGTCACAGAGCTCCTAAAACCCTTGGAATCTCCTGAGTGACAAGAGTGTCTTCGAGGAGCCAATGATTTTTTGTTTTGTTTTGGTTGTTTCCCTGAATGGGAATCAAACCCAGGCTGTGGGGGTGAAGGCACCAAAACCTAGCCACTATACCACCAGGGAACCCTCTGGGATGCCAATGAAATGACTCTTGGCTGCAGGGTCCTGGGTAGCTTCAAGAAGGGGACTGGTCCCTAGAAAGACCAACCATGATTAGAGGGTTGCAACTTCCAGCCTCACCCCCTGATCTCTGAGGAAAGAGGCTAGAGGTTGAGTTCAATCATCAATGGCCAATAACTTAATCATGCCTATGTAATAAAACTTCCATTTAAAAAATCTAAATCCAAAGAATACAGAGAGCTTTCTAATTGGTCAATACATCCACATGCTGAAAGGGTGACAGAGGCTCCTGTACTCAGGACCCTTCCAGACCTTGTCCCATGTACCTCTTTATATGGCTGCTCACTTGCATCCTTTATAATAAACTGTAATAGAAACCACAGCATTGTCCTGAGTTCTATGAGTTGATCTAGCAAATCAATGAACTTGGGAATGGACCCCTAACTTGAAGTGAGGGCGGTCTTGTGGGACGGAGCCCTGAATATACGGGGTCTGATGCTAACTCCGGGTGGGTAGTGTCAGAACTGAGTTGAATGTAGGAGACACAGCTGGTGTCTTGAGAGTCAGACATTTGGTTGAGTGGAGGGAAAATATTCATTTACAACCCACAGAGAAATTCAGAGTAAGAGTAAGCAAGTAAATCTCAAAGTTGGATGTCATTTATTGGTCACTTGTTCTTCCAGCCAAACCTGAGCATCTATAAAGTACCAGAGAAAGTTCCAGTCTCAGTTCTTTGCTTCAAAAATTGAAATGTGTCATGTTTTTCTATCCCTCCCCCTAGCACCTGACCTCTCTGCCTACATTAAGAGAATTCCACATGTTAAGAGTCCTAATGGGAGTCAGAGACCACCTCCCTCCATAAACGAGGGAAACCCACTTTTCCAGCATTCCTGCAGCTGGACAGCATAAGACTCCACCAGTCAGGTGACCACATGCCAGACTCTGACTCAGGATGTGGTGACAGAGAGGCTGGAATTGAGCAGAGTGCATTCAGCAGTGATAACATCCAGTGTCCAGGAGCAGCAATAGCAGTCCTAGCCACAGGGACCAGTGTCCAGCACGAGGGTGTCAGTGTTGTGAGCAGTGACATCTGTGCCCAGCAGTGGGGGCAGCAGTTCCCATGTGAGACCCGACCTAGAGTGGACTATGGAGTCTGTTCCTGGCTGTGTGCTCCAAGCCTGTTCTGTGGCCTTCCCTAACTGGACTCCGATATTATATGGAATCCACATTTTTTCTAATTTAAATATTACTAGAAAAAATGTGGATTCCATTGTTGCTCCAAGAAATCAATCTGGAGAATAGTTTCAAAGAGCAATCATTCAGAGATTAATGAAATGTATTTTAGTCTAGTAAAATGTAATACTCACCTGTGACCCACTTCCTAAATCTTCCACCTGACTCTACTCCATGGCAGAAAAAATGACATTTAACTCCCAACATCATGTCTCTAAATAAATGATATATATCCTCCCCTTTCTGAGAAAAAAAGAACCTTTAAAAGTGTACTGAAGACTCCGCCCACACTGAGCTCCACCACTGCTCAGAGGTTCGCAGTCTGGCTGAACACCAGGATTGCTCATGGGGCTTCTTATGGACACTCAGGCCTCTTCTAGACCCACCGGCTCCGAGAACTGAGCACAAGACCAGGAATCACCTATGTGACAAGCGTGCAGGTGAGGCTGATGCACAGCCTTTGGGAATCTTGGTCATGTTCTTGCTACTAAAAAGTATGATTGAAAGACCAGCAGTAACAACCTTGTCATAAATCCAGATTCTCATTCTCTGCCCCAGAATTTCTGAGTCTTAACAAGATGCTTAGGGGATTCCTGTACACAGGAAAGGCTAGTATTCCTGATCCATGTGCCTCCTAGATGCAGGGGGAGAACTGTGCCATCTGCTCTGTATTTGGTCTGATCACATCACTCAGCATTTGGGTCCTGGGTGCAGTCCTGTTCCTCTCTCTTCTACAGCCATCATTCCTTGGTGACCTCATCATCTTGGTGACCTATTCCAAGGCTTTGAATATCTCTTATATGTGTCACCACTCAAGTCTATTTCTCCAGCTGACATTTCTCCTAATCTCCCCACTCATCTGTCCAACTGCCAATCTGACCTCATTTGTAATTCTAACAGTCATCTCAGCTCCAACCTCTCTTAACATGAAGGTCTGTGATGTCCCCCACCCCTCAGATATGCTCCTTCCAGAGGCTTCCCCATCTCTGGTGAGAGCATCTCCACCTTTTTCCTTGTAAACTTGCCACTGTAAGCTTACATTGGCAGTACTGTACAAAAAATTCAGCAAGGTTCATAACCTTGGTTATATCTATATCTCAGAACTGTGCTCATATCAACATGCAACAGTGTCTTGCTGAGTGGAATTCATTATTATAGTTGCATGTTTCTGTGTGCCATTGAGAGAATGTTACAGCTTTAGAGTGCTGAATCCTAACCACTAGACCACCAGGGAACTTTGGAGCTTGAATTAGAGCAACAAACAAACATTAATTTTTTTGTTAAACTTGGCAAGAGTGGAAATGAAATCAGGGACATGTTAGTCCAAGTTTATGGGGATAATACCATGAAGAAAATGGCACTGTACATAAGGATTAAACCTTTTTCTGAAGGGACAGAAAGTGTCACTGATGAAGTAAGATTAGGGCAGCTGCAAAAATTCATCTAATTGTCCGTCAAAATCGTTAGCTAACTGTAAGAAGCATAGCAGATCAAGTAAACATTAATAAAGAAACAGCAAAATCTTAACTGAAAATCTTGAAATGAGAAAATTGTGTGCAAAAATGGTCCCAAAGGAGCTCAGTGATAAACAAAAGCAAAGGAGAGTCAAAGCTTGCCAAGATGATGTTTTGGGCCATGTTATTACTGGTGATGAAACATGGATGTACCAATACGACCCTGAAACAAAGTGTCGAAGGCACAATGGAAGTCAGCCAATTTTCCAAAATCAAAAAAGTTCTGTCAGTCCAAATCAAGAGTTAAAACAACGTTGCTAACCCTTTTTGATATCAGAAAGATTGTTAATTATGAATTTGTACCAGCTGGATGAACAGTCAACCAAGTTTACTATTCAGAAGTGCTGAAAGAACTGCATGAAAAAGCTAGACAAAACGACCTAACTTTTCACAACTCATGACTCTTGCATCAGGACAATGCACCAGCTCACACAGCACTGTCTATGAGGGAGTCTATAGCCAGTACACAAATAACTATTGGAACACCCTCCTTATTCACTAGATCTGGCCCCCAGTGACTTTTTTCTTTACCCAAAGATAAAAGAAATACTGAAGGGAAGACATTTTGATGGCATTCAGGACATCAAGAGTAACATGATTACAGCTCTGATGGCCATTCCAGAAAAAGAGTTCCAAAATTGCTTTGAAGGGTGGCCTAGGTGCTAGCATCGGTGCATAGCTTCCCAAGGGGAGTACTTTGAAGGTGACCATAGTGATACTCAGCAATGAGGTACGTAGCACTTTTTCTAGGATGAGTTTGCAAACTTAATTGCCAGACCTCATATTCTGAGATTCTGGTGTCTTTGGCTTTCATAGCCCAAATTAACCCACTAAATGTTGTAGGTCCACCTTCAGAATGCACCCAGAATCTCACCACTCACACCCAGTGGAAGCAGCACCAGCTTGGAACCCTGAAAGTCTGTTCTGAGCACAACAGCCATGCGATCCTTTCACAGAAGAAGTCACTCTGTCCCCCTTCTATTCTGAACTGCCTGTGACTCCCATGTCACTCAGAGCACAGCACAGTGCCCTCTGACACCCCCAGGCCCACGTGGTCTGGCCGGGCCTCTATCTCTTCTCGATGACTCTCTGCTACAGCCACACCAGCCTCCCTGCTCTTCCCAGAGACCAGACCCACTCCTGCCCCAGGGCCTTCCCTCCGGAGGTTCCCCTGCCTGGAAAGCACTTCCCCCAGACATCCTCGTGGGTCATTCCTCGTGTCCTTCACATCTTTCCTCAAGGTCACCTGCCCAGTGAGGCCACACTGACCACCTCAATCAAAACAGCTGTGTTCCCTGTCCCCACACTCCTACACCCCAGGTCGCCCTCCCCACTGCATTTCCCCCACAACACTTCCCCCTTCTGACATAAACACCTTCCTAGTTACTGTGCTTACAGGACAGTCTGTCTCCTCCCACAGGAACATATGCTCCACAGGCCAGCCTTCTTTGTTTTTACTTCAATGATGTTTCGCCAGATGCAAAAACTGTGTCACACATGTGGCACCATCCAATATTGGTGAATGATCAGTGTACAGAGCATCCCTATTGTAGAGACAGTACACTTATTAATACAGCATGTAGCTGTTTTGTGGCAGCTACATCACAGTGTCCACTCACACTGTCATCGATGCCACCTGCCCTTCTCTCACAGTGCTGCTGTCCCCTCCCCCATCTCTCTCTCCCACCCTGACCCTCCTGCACACCACAGCACACAATCCTATTTCCCTCTTCAGAAAACAACGACCCCTCACTCACGGGTCCTGCTCTCCAACCAAACGCACATCTGAAGCCGACTCTGCTTTCTCCGCCCCTGAGTGTGGCCTGGAGCCAGCACGAGAGCTGAGGGCAGGAGAGAGGGTGGTGAGCGGAGCAGAATTCCAACGGGAACTTATCTGAGATGAGACAATACGGGATCCCCCTCTCTGCTAATTCCAGAACCTGGTTCCTTGGAGACGTTGGGGGAAAATGAAAGGAACAATGAAGCCCTAGAAGGAGGTGAGAGCTGGATGAGTCTGAAAATTCACCTCTCACTCCCCAGACTCCTGTGTGCAGGGACCCCCTGGGCCTGGTGGGGACAATGACATGCAAAACACTACGTGCTGCTGTCAGAGATAGGGGACACTCAAAGGAGAATGAGAGCAGGACTCGTAACAAGAACAAAAACAGTCACAGTCCTCTATAGAAACAGAGAAACAACAAATAAAACCCAGAAGATGGGGGCTGAGGGCCAGACCCAGGCCTGAGCCCAGGCTGACGCAGACGCACGAAGCCCTCACTGACAAGACCTGGGTGATGTTCAGTCCCTGTGATCACAGGTCCTGGGGGGACAAGCTTCTACTGAAAGGACAGGGACAAAGGAGCAGAGAGGTGACCCAGCCAAGGAGTGATCACGTCAAAGCCCACGATGCACTGAGCACCGACTGGGCACAGGCCCCAACCCCACTGAGTGCTCACAGCCTCTCCTGTCCCCACATGACACAGATCAGCACAGCAAACACAGATTCTGGAAGGTTCTCAGGTCTTCCACTTATTTCCTCTCTCAAACTTTAGGATCTTCTCCATTAATTAACCCATCAACACTTGATAGCAAGAATTAAAAAACACAAATTCACATCTGATTCTTATTTCCATGAGGCAGTAAGAAGTTGCAGCTCAGTGCCACACGAAGTAAAGACAGAGATGGGGACAGCCCGGCCTCTGCTGGAGCAGGACGGTGGGTCGGGGAGGAGACTCAGGGCAGTGTGGGGAGGGGCGTGGTGGGCAGGGGCGGAGTCTCCCACCTTCTCACATTGTGCTGACAGGAACACAGACACGTTTGCATGCCCTTTGCAGAGAGATCAGAGGTTCTGGAAGTCACAAAGGAGGAGCATGAACAAATCTTGCATCACCCAGTCCCCACCAGGCAGCTGTCTCAGGCTGTAGAAGAAAATCATCAAGAAGAAATTCAGGTCTGTTGTTCTGAGTGGTAACATTCTCAACAGTCCACCACATGCCCGAAGTGTCCCAAAGAATCCTCATTACCCAGTCCTGTCCCCACTGCCCAACCCCTCCCCACTTCAGGCCCTCCAGAGTCTCACCTTTAGAAGCTGTGAGAGACACATCAGAGCCCTGGGCACTGTCACTGCCTGGGGTAGAACAAAACAGGACGTGGTCAGAGCCCACAGGAGATGTTGTTAAAGGAGGAATTATGGGGGTGGGTGAGCTGCCCCCATGGGCTCCCCTCTACACTACCCAGGGGTCTCAGGGATCACCCGTCCATACTCACTTGCAGCCTGAGCGTAGCTCCCTCCTTTTCCACGTGGGGGAAGAAAACGTCCTGTGAGAAACCAGGAAGGAGGCAGGTCATGGGTCCTAAAGAACTCCTGAGTCCTGGACCCCAAAGAAGTGTCCAAAACTGTGTCTATAGAACCAGGGCTGGATCAGGAAACGTGAGGAAAGTACATGTGTGGGGACTGGACCTAACACCCGCCTGGAGGTCTGTCCTCAGTAGGGACCTGCCCTCTGACCGGTGACTGCTGGGAATCAGGCCCCCATCACCAGAATTATGACGGTGACACATTTGTGTTTCATTTTCACAAGTGCTTTACAGAGAGTGTTAGCATCAGCCCCAGAGTGGGTAAGCATGTATGTGTACATGTCACTGCCCATTAATGAGGCAGGACACCCTTCCACCCGGGGCCTAAAAGTCCTGTGACAGAAGAACACTCAGATTCCCCCCCACTCTCTCCCCTACCTGAGTGCTTCCTCCTCCACATCACAGCTCCAGCCCCCACAGCTCCAGCGAGGACCGGCACAGCCATGATGCCCACAGTGGGACAGTGGGCTGAGGAGGCGGCTCCAGGAGGGGAAGGGAAAGTGAGGGCCCTCAGCCCCAGGCTTCCGCCCTGACCTGAAGTCCTCCAGAGGCTCCTGCTTTCCCTGAGAAGCGGCTCTGTGCCCATGGCCCCTCCTCACCCCATCTCAGGGTGAGGGGCTCGGGCAGCCCCTTGTGCTGCACGTGGCATGTGTATCTCTGCTTGCTCCTCTCCAGAAGGCACCACCACAGCCGCCCACTTCTGGAAGGTCCCGTCCCCTGCAGGCCTGTTGTCCACGAGCTCCGTGTCCTGGGTCAGGTCCTCCCCATCACGCTGCCAGGTCAGGGTGATCTCTGCAGGGTAGAAGCCCAGGGCCCAGCACCTCAGGGTGACCTCACGGTCAGAGATGGGGTGGTGGGTCACATGTGTCTTTGGGGGATCTGAGGAGAAGGGTCAGAAAATTCAGGAACTTTGCATCCCTCATGGGACACTCCAGTAGCTGTCATGTGTCAGGACAGCCTGGGTGGGGAAAAGGAAAACAAACCCCAGACAGCAGCTTCAACACAGGCATCTGGGATGATCTCTTATTCTTTAGAAAGTTCTAGAATCAGGTTGAGGCAGCCCAGGGTCAGAGACAGGCCTCTGAGGGGGAGAAAAGGGGTTTCTGGTCCTGACCCGGGGGGA
Source organism: Lyroderma lyra (assembly GCA_004026885.1). NCBI lineage: Eukaryota > Metazoa > Chordata > Mammalia > Chiroptera > Megadermatidae > Lyroderma > Lyroderma lyra. The sequence continues at coordinate 8,875 of PVJL010002640.1, forward strand.
GGCCAAGTGACTCAGAAAAGCTGGGGTCAGACCTCAGTCACACTGGGTGTGGGGCAGGGAACAAGGCCTGAGAGAGCAAATCCCCCAGGTTCCCAGAGCAGCTGCCAGAGCCGAAGGGAACCGGGATCAGTGATTTCAAGGCTGTTCGCTGTAATGGTGGTGCTGACCCTACGACACCTGCAAACCCTCCACATTACTGTCCCTGGGACAACATCATTTCCAACTTGGGGGATGAGGCAGTTTCAGGTTTCCTTTGTCCTTCAGCACAATAAGAGACCTTACTCCACAGACAGGGACCCCATGTGAGAGTTACTCCAACTGCCGAGTATGTCATTGCTGGTCATGTACTTGGGAAATGGGGCAATGACGCCAGGGGGTCTATGACCCAGGGGTCACACTGAGAGCCAGGCTTGTCCAGCACTCCATTGATGACCTGGCACCTGTATGCCCCACTATAATAGGGGGCATGGTGACACTGTGGGAATCCGGGTATGAATGTCACCTCAAACCCTATGTGCAGTGCTCCTCAGAAGTCTGGTCGTTTCTCTCTCCCCAGGGTACAGTCATCTGAGTAAATGCTGTAGAAGCCTTTGCAGAAGCACTGAGGGGACTGTCCCAGTCCTTATGTACCATGGTGTTCCAAGGCCCCTGCATGTAGGTGTTTGGACACCTCTTCAGTCAGTGGGCTCTGAATCTGAAAATTGGCTCAGGTCTGGAAATTGCACAAGGATCATGACTTTCTATTGGGCCAAACACCTCAGTCTGCTGCTTCTCAATTGTGCTTTTTTATTATAGATATTAAGTAGCTCATGTGTTAACTACCCATCCATGACCGTCTGGATGTTTGTGTCCCCCCCAAAACTCATATGTTGAAATCATACCCCCCATGGTGATGATATTAGAAGGTGGGTCCTTAGGGAGTGTGGGGCCCTCATGAATGGGATTGGTGCTCTGATAAAAGAGACCTTAGAGAGACCCCTCGCTCCCTCACCATGTGAGGAAACAGGTAGAAGGCACATCTATGAGAAAGCTGGCTGTCAGCAGACACCAAATCTGCCAGCACCTTGATTTTGGACTTGCAGCCTGCAGAACCGTGAGAAATACATTTCTGTTGTTCATAAACCACCTGCTTCATGGGATTTTGTTCCAGCAGCCAGTATGGACTAAGGCACCTTCTGCTTTAACCCAAGGACACCTCGCTCTCAGCCTTCGCCATAACTCCCTGCAGGTCAAGCTCCCTCCCTGCTGCTCCTCTGGGGTTGTCACGGTCATTGTGGCCTTTGGCTTTTGCTGGTTAACACTCACACTTGACCTCTGTATCTTCAGGGCCATACCCTCCCCATGATAGTAATGAGCTGATCTGGGACCACCTTTCCTTGTCATCCCAGACTGCAGAGGACACAACATCTCCAAACTTAGTGATGCAGGTCCCTTGCCAGCACCTTCCTGGTGGCCCTAGTGAAAGGTGTCCTTGGGTCCTCCTGTGGAACATAACCCTCTGGTGGGACTCACTCAATGTCTCTGTTCCTGCCACCTCTTTGTTCCATCCTCCACCATCTGCCAGAGCAACCAAGTCACACTTACCTCTCTGAGAGTTGGGCATTATCGTATCCAGGGTATGCAGAGCCACCCAGCAGTGAGACTGCCTTATGCCCAGGGGTCCTTGACGAACCCAAGACCTGAGAAAGTGCTGCTAAATCCATGAATCTTTGTTTATCCAGCCTGACCTTCTGGCTACTTGATCAAAACCCTCAGAATCCAATCCCAGAAATGCTCCATGGGCTCCAGCAGGTACAAGCTGGCTGATTCCTGTCATGATCCCCATTGTATCGTAGGGGTGAGGTTTCTTCAGCCATAGGGGTGAGGCTCCTACAGCATGGGGGTGAGGCTTCTGCAGTGTGGGTGTGAGGCTTCTGCATCATAGGGGTGAGGCTTCTGCAGAACCCACCAGCACAGCGGGAGAGTTGACCATCACTAGAGAAGGGTGAGCCCCTGCCCCCACATCACGTGTTCAGAGGGTCCAGAGGACATACCTCAGGACAACCCTGTACCAGTTTGCAGACTCTTGGGTTCTCCCCTCCAAGGCCCTGACTGTCACATAACGGGCCTGCCTTGCTGAGTGTCTCACATCCCTAAGGGTTCTAGGACCCTCACAATAATGACATCATCTGCCAATCATCTCTCTCTCCTCCTGTGCATGAGATAAAGGCCCGACCATGAGTCACTGCGGACGCTCTCGCACAACACTCAGATTCTCATCACCCTTCTCTAGGGCGTCAGGACAACTTAGGGTAGGTAACCGGCCAACTGCACTGACTTTGTAGGCACCCTGCCCCGCCCCAAGTATTCTTCAAAGGCTTCTATCATCACACTTGCCATAGCATCCCCTCAAACCAGGACAATTTCTCAGGTCACCACCAGCGACATCTAGCAGTTCAGCTGCCACCATGTGTCCACCTGGATGGCATCCTCTTGGTCAGCAGACAGTGGGGGAGCCAGTCCCAAATCCCCATGTTTTGTCTCTGTTCTTAGACCCCTCCTGATACCACTTGTGTCAGTGAGGGTCCTGTGAGGAGCAGACACTAATATGGTATTGAGTGTGCAAGCCATTATCCGAGGAAACACCTGTGAGAGAAAATGGGGGTGGCGACAGAAAGGCTGGGAGTCATCACGTCTGCATCCGAGGGAAGGCGAGAGAAGGAAGGCTGGCTGGCCGCGTCCTGGACCCAGTGCTGAGGAAGGAAACTTCAGTGAGGGTGTCAGGGGCCCTGGAGCCTAAGCAGGCCTTCAGAGGAGCAGCAGTCCTGCCTTAGTTTCCCCGCTGTTCTCAGTCTTTGATGGGAAGAAGCCTGTGCGGAGTGCATTCTCAGAGCAAACGTGGAACAGACTTGAGAGCAGAGCAGCCGGGCCATCAGTCAGTGATAATCCCTGCAGCTGGGGGCCCGGATGCCCATTGTCGTGGCTGCCACACGATCTAGTGGAGGAAACATAAAAGGGGGAAGGGGAGAATTGCTGGAACGATACTTTAAGTAGCTGAGACGGGAGGAGATCTAGGGCACCAGCAGAGGGACTGGCTGTGGCTGGCAGCGGGGACAGTCAACCTATGACAGTCTCCAAGTGGATAGTGGTGGGAATCCGTAAAAGTTGTCTTTTCATGGGTTCAGTTTTCCCAGTAAAGCGGGAAACAGGATCATCAGCAGTAATAAGAACAGGGAAGGAGGGCTGGAGGCCTGAGCAGAGAGAAGGTGTGTACCAGTCATCCAGGAGGGAGGAGACTGAGCGAACGGGCGGGGAAGCGGTGTGGCCCCCCTTGCAGTTTGGGTCATGACGTTAAAGGGACAGCAGTCAGCATGGCTGTGAGTTGCTCTCGAGCCCCCTGTAGCTGCAGGGCCAGATGCAGGGTGGCCGGCTGCGTAGTTTTTCTATGCCAGAGTGACGAAGCAAATGAGAGGCTAGGGAGGGACTGAAATTATTTGTCACAGGATTTAAAATGAGGGAGGAGGGAGGAGAGGACATGGAGGCCTGAGGCAGAGTGAATAGATGGTGGGATCGATAAACTGGAATTGACACACAGCAGGGTGTGATGAATGGTTTGCTGATGTCACATACCCCACACGACAAAATAATCGTATCGGGGTTTCCAGGGCGCAGGGCACCCTGCAAGAGGACGAGTAGGAGAGATGGTAGGCGGAGTGGGAAGCATGAAAAGGAGACTGTGGAAGGGCTGGGTGATCAGCAGTGACGAGGTCCCGATGACATGGGGGTGGGGCCCAGGGAGAGCAGAGCAGGTCACGAAGGAGAGGAGTTCAGGGAAGTGAGAGGACGGGGACTGAGGGCGTCCTCTCTGCCGTGTCATGTCGGGGTCCTGTCCCTGCCATAAAATTACCACAGACCTGACGGCTTTAGACAACCCCCGAAGATTATGTCGCAGTTGGGCAGGTCACAGCTGACGTCCTCTCACTAAGCATAAGGTGTTGGCAGGTCCCTGTTCCTCACTGGGGCTCCAGTAAAACCCACTGCCATGCTCATACATATGTTATCTCAACTGTTTCTTGCAGACACAGAACTGAGGTCCCCATTTCCGTGCAGCCCGTCATGGAGCCACCCCGAGCATCTAGGGGACCTCTTCAGTCCTGGAACAAGCCCCCTGCAGCACACCCCGTCCTTCCCCACTGGGACCTCTCTGACCTCCCTTCAGCCACATCTCTCCTGTGGCACCTCTGACTCCAGCCAGAGAAACTTCTCTGCTTCTAAGGATTTGTGGGATGTGATTGGGCCCACCCAGATAATCCAGTCTCCCTATCTGATGGTCCTTACCCTTAATTACATCACCCAAGTCCCTTTGCCATCAAAGGGAATTCACAAGTTCTAAGGACTGAGGCTGGACACCTTTCGGGACTACTGTTCAGCCTACCACCTCTGCTTGTGTTGAAATCACCCAGGATCAGGGAGAGAACTCTGCTGGCGAGGGTGACAGTGGGCCGGGAGCTAAAGAGTCAGGAAATGGGGGGATAGCTCCAGTGAGGGGAGTGGGGGCTGCAATCTGATGATAGGTTAGGGGATGTTAGAAAGAAGGGAGGAGAAAGATCTGAAGGTAGTTGAGGATCAAGGACTCCACCCACCTCCAGGCCCAGGGGCACAAGCTTTATGGGAGAGGAAACACCCATGGGAAGGACTTCATGGGGAGCCGTGTCCTCAGGGAGGCCCAGGTTTCTGTCACAGCTGCAAGGTGAAGAGACACCCTGAAGGGGGACCGTGCAGATTTGGCTGGTACTGGCTGGTCCTGGGCGGGGAACTCCAGGGGCCTGATGGGAAGGTCTCAGGAGTTGGGAAGGAGGTATGAGAGGAGACAGAAGTGGGTGTGCAGAGCCTGTGGAGATGAGCCTGCAGGATATTTGGGGACCAGGGTGCCTGAGACAAATAGGAGAAAGGACATAATGTGGATTCAAGTCAGATGGTGGTGAGTCTAAAGAGATGGGGGTGGGGACAAGCAGGGATTTGGGGCTCTCACAGGGGCTCTGTCCATGGAGATAAGGAGGTTTGGGGTGCTTGGGCCTTAGTTCCAGTGTGGACCCTATCTTGACACTCTGATTACCAGGTGGAATGCCTGGAGGAGAGATGTCTCAGAGGATGTCCAAGAGCTCACTCTTGACCTTGAGGGAGGGGATTGTGCTTATACCATGTCTCAGGTCTACCTTGACACCTGCTGTTAGAGGTGTGACTTCTGGGGGACCAGCTGTGATGCTGGCACAGGGGCTTCTCTTCTGCCTTGCTGAAGGCTTAGGGGAGCTGTGGTCCTTGTCCCAGCAGTACCGATGTTCATGGCCACACTATGGAAGATCATATAGACACCAAGATGTCGTTCCCAAGTAAGAGATGATTTTATTTCAAAAACTGAGAAATAGGGAGAACATGTGCCTACTTTTCAGCTTTCCACAGTGTTGCCATTGAGGGGCTGGGGAAAGGAGCCACAGGAGGAGGTGGACCCCTCAGAGATGGTGTGGGGGCCCCTGAGCACCCCTCTGCTCCAAATGAGACATTTGGAGGATAATACAGAGAATTATATGACTTTGACACTTTGTAATCATAGGGATTTACAGTTATTTTCTGCAGTGTAATAATAATATTATTTGAAGAAAAAAGTGATTTTTTAAGAGATGCATACTGAAGTATTTAGGGGCGAGGGTCATGATGTTAGCAAATGACTTTCAAGTATTTCACCAAAAATTATAGAAATGTATTACATAAAGAAAATACAGCAAAATGTTAAAATGATTAATTCAAAGGGTGCCCGTTGAATTGTTCTTTCAAAACGTTAGGTGGTATCTTTGAAATTTTTCACAAAAATTTGGAGAAATGTTTAAAATAATGCATAATGACATGGGAAATGTTTACAATATAATGTTGAATAAAAATTAGGCTTTAAGAGTGTGCATGAGAATGTGTGTGTGAGTGTGTACGTGTGTGACTGTCACTGCGGGTGACGGTATCCCTGTTACTGTGCAGCCGTGTGTGTGCCCGTCTGACTGTGCAATCACTCATTCGTTCACTCAACAAATGTTTTAAAATCAACAAGCAGACACTTTCAGGGTGGTGGGAATACAGCCATGTTAGTGAACAGGGTGTGAGCGAAAGCAAAGCAGAGGGGCTGGTTAGAGGGAGCCCCAAGGCGCTACATGCAGGGACATGGCCTCAGGGAGGACGTTGGAGAAGAACGTCAGGCAGGAAGGTGCTGCCTGGGAGACGTGCTTGCAGGCCCAGGAACAGCAGTGACGCTCTGAGGTGTGACACCCTGGGCACCCTGGGGTGGAGGAACCACACTGGGGACCTGGATGTGGGGCCCCTTCACATGCAGCTGTGGAAGCTGGGCCTAACTGGAAAGCGTCTTGCAAATGAGAGAGATTTTTGGTGTGACGTATTTTGAAGAGATCGTTCCAGACATTCCCAGGAGTTTACGTTTGGGAAAGTTTCCTCCGTCCCCAGGCTCCAGGCACCCAGTTTCCCTGCCAGAGATGAGCATGTTGCCAATTTCTCATGTATCCTTCCTAAGAAGAATGTATACAAATGTAGTTATTGTTGCTACATCAAGGAGTACTGAAAAAATTAATAATAAAGAGTAGAAGAAAATGTTCCTTTTCAGTTTTCCCAGGTGTTGTCATCAAGGAGCTGGGGAAGCGGGTGGCAGTGAGGAGATGGAAACTGACTCAGAGATGGCAGAAGTTTCCTGGGTGCTCCTCCCCTTCAATCCCTGTCCCATCCCTGTCCTTGATACCTGTGGAGTCCAGGACTACCCGGAAGCTTCTTCATCCCCACCCCTACCTGTTGCCACGGATGCCCAGCACTCAGGTCAGCCAGTCTCTGAGCCATGCTGCTCTGCCAACATCAGAGAGCAGCGCGGGGGCGCCCCCGTGTGGCCACAGGGCTGAGGACAGAAGACCCAGCACCCCTTTCTCCTGCTCAGCCAGGACATCCCCAGGGTCTTGCTCTGCTTGCAGCACCAGATCAGGGCTGTGAACACAAGAAGGGACCCCCGAAATCCTGTGTCAGGCTCGGGGTGCAAAGTATTTCCCAAAATCCACACTAACATAGATGTTTGCTCCCCACTTAGCCACCAAGGACAGGGAAGACTGAGGTCTCTGGGGCTGTAACATCTGGTCCCAGGTCCAGAATGGAACCCACAAACTAGGTGCCCTTAGTCTCCTGGGGTGGGACCTTGGATATCCAAGTCCCTGTCATTTATTTCTGCTGCCTCTTCTAGGGCTGGAGGGCCCTCCACCTAGAAATCAGTACAGTGAGTCTCAGAACATGGGATGGGGTACGGGGAGCCCCTGGAGTGTTGGGTCTGGGAAGCAGAGCATGCTCCTGGGGAAGTGAGGAGAGGCAGAAATGAGCACATCAGAGAGGCAGCGGTTACCAGGGGGAGAGAGGAAGGAGGCAGGGAGGGGAGCAGCATGGGAAGGGCTGGTCTAGGGGACACTTGTTTGTGTTTGGTGAGGGTTCTCTGGGTCATAGAAAGCAAAGGGCTGTGCCCTGGACCCAAATTCCTGGGGTTTCCAGGGTCCCACTCTCTGCATCAGGACCTCACTGTCATGCCTGAGCCCAGCCCTGAGGAGTGGGTCATCACGACATTCAGCTGTTCCTTCCTCCCCTGGACAGGCTGAGCCTCTGGGCAGGAGGCTCTTAGGACCATGTGGGCAGCACACCACTGTGGACTGCCAGGACCTCAGCGGTAGGACTCGGGCTGCCCACTTCCCAGTAGCGGTCCCTACACCCACCACAGCTCAGCACCCGAGGACTCTAGGATCCCACCTCTTTCCTCTGCATTGACCCAAGCACCTGGATCCTCAGACTGGACCCTTCAGACCCCACTCTCTGCTCCCCTCAATCTCTGAACATAGGAGCTCTGCAGCCTCAGCCCTGACCCTCATTTCTGCCCTGACAACTGGCCAAAGACTTTGGGGGTGCTACAGACTGAATATTTGGGTACCTTCAAAATTCATGTTGAAATCTAATCCTGATGTGATGGTATTTGGAAGTGGGTCCTTTGGTAGGTGTTTAGGTCATGAGGGTGGACTGCCATGAATGGGATTAGTGCCTTTATAAAGTGGATCCAGAGAGCTTCCTACCCTGTTCCAACATGTCAGGACACAGTGAGAAGATGGCCACCTGTGAACCAAGAAGATGACCCTCACCAGACACTGAATCTGCTGGTACCTCGAGCTTGAACTGCTCAACCTCCAGAAACTAAGAAATAAATTTCGTTGTTTATAAGCCAGTCTGTGGTATTCTGTTATAGCAACCTGAACAAACAGGGGTCCACCAGCCAGGGTGAGAGGGTTCCCCAGAACTGATGTGCTGCAGCTAAGCCACAGCTGCAATCTGGGCATCAGTTACCCATGACCCCGCAACCTAGACAGACCCCAGCCCAAAAGACATCACAGGCAGTTAGAGACCAGGCACCACCTGTCTGCCATGCTCTGTGGTGACACCAGAGTTTGGGGAGGCACTGAGCATCATGATTGAAGAGGGGTTTAGGAATTGGAGATCAATTTGTAGGTACCAAACCAACATCATGGAGACCCCTGTTATGGACTGAGTTGTGTCCCTAAAAATTTACATGTTGAAACACTAAGCCCCAGTGTGATTGTATTCAGAGACAGAGCCTTTAAGGAGATCATTAAGGTTAAATGAGGTCATAGGGTGGGGCCCTAATCTGACAGGACAATTGGTTATAAGAGAAAGACATAAGAGATACCTACCCACCCCCCTTTCTCTACACACACAGAGGGGAGGCCATGTGAAGACAGCAAGAAGACAGCCATCTGCAAGCCAGGAAGAAGGCCCTCAACCAGAAACCAAATATCCTGGTACTTTAATCTTGGACTTCCAGCTTCCAGAACAGTGAGGAAAATTAATTCCTGTGGTATAAGCCTGTGGTGTTTGGTTATGGCAGCCTAAGCAGACTAACCTCCAAACAGCAGTAAACCCTTCCTTTCAGTCTCAGACTCAGCCTTAAGGAATCTGGTCATAGCATTTATTCACTCATTCACAATATTTAGTGTATGCCTCTGTGCCAGGCTTCATGTTAGGCCTGGTGAACATTTAACAAAACAGACAGAACACCTGCTCTCCTGATGCTTACAGTCTGACAGGAAAGTCAGGAACACAATAATGTAAATTATATGGTATGTGTTCCTGTCATCTGTTGTTGGGTAACAAACAAGCCTGAAACAAAACCACCTTTTTATTCTCTCTCATTCTGTGGGTTGACGGGGCCCACGGGGCCCAGCGGACAGCTGTTCTGCTCCAGGTGACACAGGCTGGGGTTGCATCACCTGGAAGCCCAACTGGTCCAGAATATTCAAGAGGGCTCCCTGAAGGGTTACAGGGAGAGCTGGCTGCCAGCTGGGACCTCAGTGGGGCTGTTAACCAAATGGCCTAGGTCACCCCTCACCTGCTTCTCCACCAGGCTTGTCTGTTCCCAGTTGGGCACCTGGGTTTCAGGAGCTTGTGTTCCAAGTGGACAAATCAGAAACCACAAGGGTGAGAACCTCGGAACTCAAGCAGTGTCACCTTTCCATGTTTCAGTCATCAGAGGTATTCACAGATCCAAGGGGAGGGGAATTAGGCCCCACCTCTAGATAGAGAATGGTAAGGTCACAATGCAGAAGAGCATGTGGGTGGGGAATGTTGTTGAGGCCATCTCTGGAGAAAGAAGCCTTCACAGTACATGTGAAAGTGATAGGAAATACTCAGGGGATGAGGGGAACAAAAAAAAAAAAAAAAACATTGGAATTATCTTGTGGAGGGCAAGCCCCGTGCCCCCACTAAGTGAGTGTTCTAGGAACCTATCCACCTCAGTGCACCAGCTGATGTGAGAGGCTGCATTCGGCTTCAGTGAACTTTTTTGGAGACTCTTTTAATGTGTTTGCCCATTTCACGATGGGTGATTTATGCAAACAACCTGCGTAATGACAATGCACCTGCCCACACCATGCTGAGTGTTCAGCATTTTTTTTACTAAAAACAGCATGACCCCTGTGCCCCACCCTCCCTATTCACCTGATCTCACCCCAGTAAAAAAAATGTTCTCAAAGGGAAACATTTGTTTTGCCAACGTGGAAGTAAAACAAAAAAAGGCAGAAGCACGCATTCAAAAATTGTTTTGAGCAGTGGAAATAGCGTCTCAATAGGTGTATTTCATCAAACAGGGAGTACTTTGAAGGTGACGGAAGTCTAAACATGTAAAAATAAATATATATTTTTTTATAAATAAATTCTGGGTTTTTTGGAGTCTTCCCTTATATATAAAAAAATGTAATTCACAGTAGACGATCAGTTCAGGGTGACGGGAGGGGTGGCACTTTCAAGTAGGGTAATCAGGGTGGGCCTCAGGGAATGTCTGACCAGACTTGAAGGAACTGAGGAGCTGAGCCATGCAGATATTTTCCTGGAACACCTCCTGCACCTACGCAGGCCTCTCTGCACAGGCAGGCATGAATGCTGCAGTGGGCATGGGGGGCACACTTAGGGGAGACTTCTGGCAGGGAGTTGTGGGGTCCATGGTCTCTCCTTCCTGCTCTAGAGTTTAGAAGTCCTGAGACTGGGGGGCAGGAGACCAGGAGAGGAGGGAGGAAGCAGAGGTGGGAAGGCTAAGGCGCATCTCTGCTGTCACCCTTCTGCGTCCAGTGTCTCCCCAGGCTGTGGTGACTGACAGTAGGACCATGAGGGCAGTCACATTGTGAGAAGCCAGCATTTATCTCTTTTCCTGTCAACAACATGCTGACCTGGCTGCAAGAAGGAAAGTTGCTGACTGGACTCAGGACTTGGCGGGACCCAACCTGTGGAGGACAAGACACATCCATGATGGGCAGCTGTGGGGGTCCTACCCAGAGAGGAGCTGAGACATGCCTGCCTGGTGGAGCACCTGGGCCTGAAGGGCCCTCTGTGTGACCTGGGGTGACGTGCTGTCAGAGCACAGGGGCAACAGTGAGGGTGGATCTCATCCAGACCCTGTCAGGCTCTCTGTCCCTGTGCCGGAGGCCCCTCCCTTCCCTCCTAAATGAACACAGAGGGAATGTCCTCAGTCCCTCTGAGATCTCTCACACCTCTCATTCAGAAGTCCTTCCTGCTCTAACCTTCATTCCTGCTGCACTTTCTCCCACAGCCCCAGCCTGACCTCATCTGCCCTCCAGTGGCAGGAATGGCTCCCTTCCCACTGAGCAGCTGGCTTTAAGGGAGAAGCCAGGCTCCAGGCGAAGCTGAGAGAAGGAAAGGCTCCCGGGACAGGAGCTGGGAAGGTAAAATGGGCACAGAAGAGAAGCTCAAGGGTTCAGGAAATGATGAAGGAAGATGTTCCCACATCATCATTTTTCTTTCATAGTCCCAGGGAGCCATCCTTCCCCCAGGCCCAGGGACATGAGAAAAGCAGCCAAATACTCCACATAGAAGAAAAATGTGATTCCTCCCTCTCTTTTTCCCTCTTGCCTATTCTGGTCAATTTTGTAAATGAAATTTTTCTTTTAGGAAAAGCTATAAAGATTAGGGAATAAAATACTTAATGTCTAAGGTCCTCAGACTGAAAAAACAGAAGCTTTAAGATAAAGGCAGGTGTGGAGACCCAGCCACGGTGTGTTGGGTACTGAAGCCTGCACTGAACAAGCTTCAACGTGGTGTTAAAGTGACAGCCTCATATTTGTCTGTGCGAGTTTGGGCAGCTCTTGGAAATTTTGGGTCCTCTTTAGAAAAGTGAAATGAGCACCCAGTGCCCAGATTTTTATCTCTAAATATCATCCTCCAACTAAAGGAATCCTTTGAAAAATTAGCTGATTCTAGTGCTAAGACAGAAAAAGAATACAAGATGGGCCTGGAACAGCTTGTAATGCCAGAAATGGAGTGCACCTCCCAAAAATGGGGCATGCCAAAGGGACACAGGAGCCAACAAAGCTAGAACAATGTGAGCAACAAAGGACAATTAAATTACAACCCAAAATATAAAATAAACATGTATGAGTCCATGCTGAGTTACATAAATGACTGAAATTTTTTAAATGAGGAAGAAGAGGGAATCTTCCTTACAGAAGTTTACCAAGTAATATACAGAGGTTGCCAAAAAAAAAAAATGGATATACATTTTAAGAAAGGAAAAAGCTGTATTAAAATTATAATACTCAATATATACCAATAACAAAAGATGAATGAATACAAGTCAGGTTTGACTTCCTCAATTACTAGAGATGCTCAAAGTGGTTATCATCAGTATTTATGTAATACACAGATAACATCTCTTAAAATGTGCATACATTTTTTGGCACCCCTGGTATGGAGAGAATCCCCATTCCAGAAGGTGGAGTTTAATGTGGCCTAGACTTGACGATTTGCTTCCAAAAAATAGAAAATGGAAAGGGAAAAACCACTACTAACTGTAGTTACTTCAGTTGACCCTTGAACAACACAGGTTTGAACTGTGTGGGTCCATTTGTAAGTGGATTTTTAAAATAAATACATATAGTATTATAAACATACTGACCATCATGTATTAGGTATGAAAGTCCACATGAACACGGAATTTTCCTGATGATTTTCGTAATAACATGTTCTTTTCTCCAGTTTACTTACTGAAAGAATACAGTATATGATACATGCAACACACAAACAGTGTTCATCGATTGTTATTGGTAAGACATCCAGTCTATGATAGGCTATTACTACTTAAGTTTTGGGAGAGTCAAAAGTTATATGCAGATTTTCGACTATCCAGGGAATCAGTGTCCCTAATCCCCACGTTATTCAAAGGTCAACTGTATTTATACTTTTACAGAGGACAAACTTGGCAGACATAACCAAAATCAAGTGATAAAGGTCACATTGATATCATGCACCCCTGATGTGATATGACAAGAAGGGTACTTCACCTCTATGGTATTCTTTCCAAAAACCCATAACTTCAATGGAATCATGACAAAATGTCAAACAAATCCAAAATGAGTGACATTCTACAAATTATCTGTTCAGTACTCTTCAAAACTTTCAAGGTTGTAGAAATAGATAAAGACTGAGAAATGCAACAGATCAGAGGAGACTAAGAAGATAACTTAATGCATTAAGGTACCACAGATTTGATCCTAGAACAGAAAAGTAACATTAGTGGAAAATCTGGTGAAATCCAAATAAAGTCTGCAGTTTAGCTAATAGTGTTGTGCCAATGTTAACAGCTTAGTTTCTTAACTTGATTTTACTAGAAGTTAACATTAAGAATTTGGGTGAAAGGTATGTGGGAACTCTGTCCTAGCTTTACAACTTTTCTGTAAATCTAACATTATTCAAAAATAATTTTAAAAAGTGAGATGAAGTAGATAATCCAAATTAACTTATATTTATAAAAGTAACTGAATCAATAATTAGTAACATTCCAAAACAAAAAACACCAGACCCAGATGGGTTCACTGGTGAATTCTACCAAAAGTTTAGGAAAGAAATTGTACAATTTTCTACAATCTCTTTCAAGAGACAGGAGAAGGAACAGTTCCTAATTCATTCTATGAAGCCAGCATACCAAAAACCTAATATCAAAACCAGAAAACAACATTACAAGAAAATTATAGGCCAATATCTCTCATGAACATAGATACGAAAACCCTCAACAAAATATTAGCAAATCAAATCTGCAATGTATTAAAAGAACTATCCACTACAACCAAGTGGAAATTATCCCATGTATGCAAGCCTAGTTTGACATCTGAAAATCAAATAATGTAATCCAACACATTAATAGGCTAAAAAGGAAAAATCACATATTCCTATCAATAGATGCAGAAAAAGTACTTTGCAAAATCC
>PVJL010002640.1:22810-35625 GCA_004026885.1 Lyroderma lyra
AAAAAAAAAAAAAAAAAAAAAAAAAAAAAAAAAAAAAAAAAAAAAAAAAAAAAAAAAAAAAAAAAAAAAAAAAAAAAAAAAAAAAAAAAAAAAAAAAAAAAAAAAAAAAAAAAAAAAAAAAAAAAAGCCCACAGTCAACAACAACATACTCAATAGTAAGAAACTAGCTTTCCTGCCAAGACAAGGATGTCCTTTCTCACTTCTTCTCAACCTCATACTGTAAGTCCTGGCTAATGCAGTAAGACCAAAAGAAAAAAAAAAGAGGAAATAAAAATCATACAGATTGGGAAAGAAGAAATAAAACTATCTTTGTTGGCAGATGACATGATTATCTATGTAGAAAATCCAAAGCATCAACAACAATAAAAAAAAATCTCCTGAAACTAACAAGGTTGCAGGACACAGGTTAATATACAAAAGCCAATCATTTTCCTAAATACCAGCAATGAATAAGCAGAAGTTGAAATTAAAAACATAATGCCATCTACATTATAACCCCCCCAAAAAGTGAAATACTTAGGTATAAATCTAACAAAATATGTACAAGATCTGTATGAGGAAAACTATAACACTCTAATGAAAGAAATTGAAGAACTAAACAAAAAGATATTAGAGATATTCTATATTCGTGGATAGGAACATTCAAAAAAGATGTCAGTTCTTCCCAACTTGATCTATAGATTCAACACAATCCCAACAAAGTGATTTTAAAGTTTATATGGGAAGGCAAGAGAGCCAGAATTGCCAGCACACTATAGGAAAACAAAGTCAGAGGAATAACACAACCCAATTTCAAGACTTACTATAAAGCGGTATGGTATTGGTGAAAGAATTGACAAATAGATCATCAGAAGAAAGAACCCAGAAATACATCCACATAATCAGCTGATTTTTTTATTGTGAAATTTATTGGGATGCCATTGGTTAGAAAAAATTACACAGGTTCCAGGTGTATAATTCTACAATTCATTATATATGTATTGTGTCATGCGTTCATCACCCAGAGTCAGTTCCCCTTAATAAATGAGGGGGAGACGGGTAGGAGAGAAGGGACAGAGTCAGCTGATTTTTGACAAGGAGGCAAAGGCCATACAATGGTGCTGAACTGGACATCCACATGTGTAAAAAAGTGAAATGAGAAAACTTTCTTGGAAGCTTTTGCTATGAAGGTCAACTGTGACAAAGGTAAGCCTTTGACACTAAGTTCTCACATTAATGGAATGGGTCGACTTCAATATTCCTAAGTAATCATCTCCACAAGTTTCACAGAAGGGTACAAATGATTCATGTCAGTCACACCAGTCCTGCTGATCTTCTGGAGAGAATGCAATATTGGAGGTACCACCAGCACATTATCGCCAGGGAGCTCCACAGCCCTTGACCTTGTGGATGATATTCCCATAATCCCCAGCTTGTCCTAGGCTAAAGACAGGCCCCTCCTGCAGAGGGCAGGCCAGAACTCTCATTTGATTAAGACTCTATATTAGAGACTCAGGAATAACAAAAGGAAATAAATATACAAAGTAACATAAATCTATGTAATCCAGTTTATATATATTTATCTTTATTCCTTCATTTCCATGACTGAGGCCCATAGCTCAAACAGTGGATTTGAACTGACCCACAAACCACCCTTTCTTTAGCTCTCACAGATGAGCAAAGCCAAAATCCCTGCTTTTAAACTTCTAATCTAGTTACTGTAAATTATTGGAAATTAGTCCATTTTAGAACACACAACCTAAAATAAAAACTCAGAATGTTGAAATGCCTACTTTTCAGGAAGGATGCTTTGTTATTAGAGCATCATTTAGATTGTCTTACAGAAGTTTCATTAGTGTTTTTTTTGTTTTGTTTTGTTTTTTGCTTTTTTTTTTTTTTTTGGTATGTGGGTAGCTCCCTGACTGGGAATCGAACGCAGGCCGCAGCATTGACAGTGCCAACACCAAAGCCTTAAGCCACTACACTATCAGGGAACTCCCATTATTTCTTAATAGCTGCTAATCTTGCTTGTAATTTGTAAATGTGGTAGTTTCAATGTTAATTTTTTATGAGTTGTTTAATCTTACACGGTATGATAAAAAAAAAAAAGAAAGAAAGAAAAAAAAAAATACGGTGATGGTGAATGCTGCCCCCAAGTGCCATCCAACAGAAAGGTGAGAACCTTCAAGAAGGGAAGCAGTGCATCGAAATCTTAGTAATTGTGTGACAAGTTTCAACTTGTTCCATGCAGTCATTTATGAGCTAGGCTGAAAGGTGTGTTTTAACCCTTTTGGTGCTGAAAAAGGTTTTTTCCTCTCATTCAAGTGCTGAATATTCTGTGCAGAATTTGGGCCAAAGTACAAATTTTGTAAAGGATCAATTATAGTTGCAGTTTATGTTAGTTTCTTCCTAACTACCTTATAAATGAACCTAAAACAACTAAATAACAAATAAAACTTGCAGAAAACATGCACCCAGCCCCTACAGCCGCACCAAAAGGGTTAAAATGGCTGTAAATCATGGATCACGAACACGCATTAACATATATTTCTGTCAAATGTAACCATTACAGTGTACCCTCAACCACCTTATTCACTGGATCTGGCACTGTGCAACTTCTGGTTCTTTCTCAAAGTCAAATTACCATGAAAAGTAAATATTTGAATCAATTCAAGACACTGAAGCAGCTGCAACAGCACAACTAAACACATTCACAAAAGAGGAATTCCACAACTGCTTCAGAAAGTGGCAAGAACCATGGGATATGTGTTCAAAACAAGGAGTATTTTGAGGGAGATTAATGGCAGTATCTTTTACTGTAATTTTTTTAAACATTTACCGTATTTTTTTTAACATACCTTGTATATTGGATAGTTTCCCATAACTCTAACAACAGTAGTTTGGACTTATGTTCCAATAATTAAGACTTTAAGTTGTATATACACTGCAATTCAAATATGAATCATGCATAAAAGACATAAGGGAAAACTTCTCCCCCAAACTTTACAGGTGTTCATAGTTTTTTCCACCAAAAAGTGGGAACATGTCAGCTAATGGAGATTATAAGGTCTTTGGCCTCTTCTAAAGCCTCCCCAAGTGTGAGAACTAGACCTCCAGGAAGGTATCTCCCACCCCCATTCCTGGACCCCTATGCCATAGCTGCCACCACCCTTCCTCCTAATTCTACATGATGTCACAAAGATAACAAGCTGGTTTGCAGCTGCTGCTCCAGTAACCTGGCCTTCTGAAGCATGTTTTTCTGTCTGAGGAACTACCTTTTCCCAGATTAACAAAACAGGGATGTGGCTGGGCCCTCCAGCCACAATAGGACATTGCAGAACACACTGCATAAAGTCCAATACGATACAGCAGGCTCGCACATGCACGGTGTAGACACGACTTTTGATCTAGAGCAGATGTGATGGGAGGACTCACTAGATCAACAAACCTATACCAGTGTCACACTGTCTGGAGCCAAGGGTACAAGTGATTCCATGGTGCCAAGACCTAACAAAAGCAGCAAACCTCTCCAACATGTAATGCACAACAGGGACAAGGTCGTAATTTTGGGCATCAACACATGAGCCAGGTCAAGGGTAGGAAGTTCCAAGTCAGTAGACTGGGTGTGAACCTTCCAGCTGTGGAGCCGCTGTGAGCACATCTGGCCCCGAGGAGGCACCAACAGCTACTCACCAGGTGAATCAGTGCTGAATGATACCCTCTGAGCCAATTTCCTCATCAGTAAAACCAGGGTTATCTTACCTTGCAGACTGGAGAGGCGTAAGTCAAGACACAGTGCTAAGAAAAACACAAGATGTCACCAGTGCACTCAAGCACATCCTGCCTGAACTGGCAGGTCCATTTCACATCAGGAACAGGGCTGTCTAGAAGCAGGCTGGGAGGGAGGTGGGGGCAGGGGCAGGGCCAGGCACTGAAGCGAGGCCAAGGCCCGGTAGAAGCCAGTTCCTGGTGGTTGTCGGGCAGCTCGGACAGCTCCCTGCCTTACCAGCCATGGTCCTCCCTCTGCCCTGGCTCTCCCGATGTTGCTGCCGTCGCCTCCTGCTGCCATTCTGGCCCTGGGGCTCCCAGGGCTCCCAGAGGTGCTGCTCCCAGGGCCCGAAGGCAGGCACAAAGGAGACCAGCTCCACAGGCAGTGGGAAGACGGGGTCGCCCACCAGGGTAAGTGGCACCAATGTGGGGGTGGAGGGCATGAGGGGACATGTGTCCTGGAGTGGAGGGAATTTCCCGCAATCTCATCCTGCACCATAGACCTAAGAGCCGACACCAACCCAGGTCACCGGAGTTTGTTGCCTAGTTCCAACTCTCAGCTTCCTGGCACCTTCCCTGCCCCAAACCCACTCAACCTCAGGGATCCTTCTCCCAGCACCCCTCCCTTCTTGCAGTCCACTAAGTCCTTGAGCAGGAATTCTCCCTCATCTAACAGTTAATTATTAGTGGGGGCAGGGGGAGGGGCAGCTAGTCCTCTTCTTACTGTGACCCCATCATATCCTTGTAAGATGAATCACAGCCCCTGGGCCAGTGATCCCTAAACTGCTCCCTACAGGCCTGTGCCTAAGATCAGAAGCTAGCCTTTGCAGTGTCGAGGACCTTCAACAGGGTCAAAAACAGGAATGGCAGAATTCCTGACTCCAAGGCCCACAGATTCTGCCCTGGCTGATGCTCCCTCCCCCAACCCCCTCCCGTAGGGTCCCCGCACAGCTGAGCTGGCCCAAGCGGAAGAGCTGCTGGAACAGCAGCTGGAGCTGTACCAGGCCCTGCTGGAAGGACAGGAAGGGGCATGGGAAGCGCAGGCCCTGGTGCTCAAGATCCAGAAGCTGACGGAGCAGATGAGGAGACATCGAGAGAGCCTGGGAGACGCCTAGGGTCCCCCCAAGACCCTCCTTTGTCCCCCAACACTGGAAATACTGCACACACACACCGAGCCCAACAGCCAGAAACACCAGCCTCTCCCAGCATTCAAAAAAGCAGATGAATTCACGAAGGGCCAGAAGTTATAAAGCAGTGAGCCATGACCTCTGCACTCTAGCCACATTCCCCACCTGACCCCTCCCATAGGTATCAGCCCCACAGCAGGGTATATATACCCTGAACAATAACCTGACCCCAAATTCAATAAAGGAAAAAGCGCTTAGACACCACAGACACATGTGTTTTTTAGTTTTGTTAAAAAAAGTTCTGACAAATCAGGAAATAGGGGTTTAGAAGTGGTGATGCAAAAGAGGAAGGCGTGGGGTGGGGGCTGTCAGGAGATGGCAGTAGTGTCTCCTTCACTGCCACTCCTGGTGTCGTCTCCTGAAGTAGGACAGACTATCACACTCCAGAACAGGTGGGGATGAGTCCTCTACCGTGTCTGTTCAACTGAAAAGAAAACATGGCAGTTAGATTTGAGACATGAAAAGAAAAGGTAAGTTGGCACAAACACACGTGCTGATTAAGTGCAGATGTCTGTGTAGTTCAAGGGTCCAAAGGATAGACTGTGAGGGGGAGAAAAAGATGCTATATAGAAGTCAACTAAACAACCCAATGTGGTATCAAGACCAGAGGGCGTCAACTTGTCAGGTGTCCAGCTTGTCCAACCTGTGGCCATGGACAGCTCTGAATGCGGCAGAACACAAATTCCTAAAATGTTACAAAAATTGTGCAGCGACCTTTCTTTAGTGCATCAGCTATTGTATTAGTGATTCAAGACAATTCTTCTTTCAATATGGCCCAGGGAAGCCAAAAGGCTGCATACCCCTGTACCAGGGGCCTTGCATACACAATGGGATCTAAGACAAATACACTAAGGAACATGGAGACTTGGGAGTTAATTCACAAGGTCGATACTCACTGTAGGAGGAGATGTCGATCTCATCAGGCAGCTCACTGATATTGACCTCAAAGCGATCCTGCACATCATTCAGGATCTTAGCATCATTCTCATCTGACACAAACGTGATGGCCAAACCCTTTGTGCCAAACCGGCCTGCTCTGGCCACCTGGAAAAGAGACAGAGGGTAGGATCAGAAGACCCCCAAGAGGGATGAAGATGTGAGGTTTGAAGGTACAGAAAACGGGGTGGGAGGGGACCCTGGGGGATCCTTGTGGGTGCGGGCTTACACGATGCAGGTAGGTGTCAGAATCCTCGGGCATGTCATAGTTAAAGGCGATGTTCACCCGCTCAATGTCCATGCCTCGGCCAAACAGGTTGGTAGCCACAAGAATTCGTCGTTGAAAATCTTTAAACTGCTGATACCGAGAAAGCCTTTGTGAGAAAGGAAATGAGAAAAATTTTGAGTCCCCTTTCTCAATGGTCTCTTTTCTTCCCAAAGACACAAACACCTCCCTAGCCCCAACTCACCTCTCCTCCTGGGGCATCCCACGGTGGATGGCAATGGCTGGGAAGTTCTGCTCCACCAGAAGCTGGGCCAGGGCGATGCAGCGCTGCACCGACTTCACAAAGATGACCACCTGTGCATGCATGTGTGCATACGTGTGTGTGCAAGCGTGGGGGTGTGGGTCCGTGGGTGCATGCCATGTGTGTGCATGTGTGCATACATGATGTGGGTCCAAGTAGATGAGAGATTTTGAGTTTTCAGTAATTACTTTTCTAAAGGAATTCTTTAGTCCCTATCATGTATTTCCTCTTCTGCTCTAAATATTAAGTACCCTAATTCTAAAAAGTAGTTTTTAATGCAAATGAATCACGTAACAGTTTGAAGTAATGGAACACTTATCCTCAGTAAACAGTGTAAGAAACAAATTTAAGAACCTAACAGGATCAAGAGATTTGGGGACTTTCACAACCTTATAAAAACCCTTTAAGGATTTTTTTTTTTATGTACTGAGGTTTTTACTTATTGAGTACCTGCCTATGACAATGATGGAACAGAAAAGCAGTTCCCACCTTGCTCATGCTGAGCTTCAGAAGACATTTATATTCTCATTTAAAAATTTGACATAAAAGAACGTTTCCATCATTCTCTCACATCACATATATGGTTTCCTCAATAATAGGCACTAAATACAGGTTTCTGCTAGTTGGAGACACATTCATCCCCTTATTTGACCTTGACCTTACACTGACCTGGTTGAACTCAAGGACATCCAGAAGGTCAAAGAGCTTCCGGTTCTTCTCGTTGTCCTTCAGTTTCACGTAGTATTGCTGCAATCCATGCAGCGTCAGCTTGGTCTCATCATCCACGAAGATCTCCATTGGCTGGCGGGAGGAGGAGGGATGGGGAGCGGGAGGAGGGCAGAGTGGGGGGGTTAAACCTGGGGGGGTGGAGGCAGTTGATCTCCAATACACCCCGTGGGGGGAATAGGGAAGAGAGAAGATTGAAAACTTCACACCACCCCCAAAACACCCACACTTTAATAAGGTTTCTTCTACATTAGCTCTCATCTTTCTATCAATGGAGTTCTAAGAGTGCCCACCTGAAGACTGTCATGGGAAAGGAACTTTGCAGGGAAGAAAAGGAGCAGTGAAACCACCCAATGGCAAGATGCCATGGCCTCAAATGGAGGTGGTAAAGGAAAAAAACAATGCAAGATTCTCAAAGAGAGAGTATGATCCAAACACCTGGGAAATGACTGGAAATATTGACTCGAGGTCAGAATTATTCCATCAGAGTGAGAATGAGCACCCGGGGGCAAGGACAAGGACTATTCCATTTGAGTATTCTCTCAACCAGGAAAATAAAATCTACGTTAAAAAACAGGACTGCATCAATGGACATAATCAAAACGCCATTAAAAAGCAGCAAAAATTACTCAAGGTGGATAACATACCCTGACACTAGGGAACAGTTTAGATGACAACTGTCTCTGAACTAAGAATCAAACCATCTACAGCAAGCAAGCTTGTCCAACTTTCCTAAAATGTTACAAAAATTAGGCATGGACCTTTTTTTTAGGTCATCAGCTATCATTAATGTATTTTATGTGTGGCCCAGACAATTCTTCTTCCAATGTGGCCCAGGAAAGTCAAAAAAGGTTGGACATCCCTAATGTACAGCGTCACATGGAAGGCATAAGTGATGCTAAAGAAATTCAGAATTGCAGATGTGCATTTATCTTAAAACACACACACACACACACACACACACACACACACAACCCTTGAAGGGGAGGAAGCATAAAAAAAAGGACAGAAATTGACACAAGACCCAACTTCAGAACCCAACTTTCCTAGCACTCCTCACTAACTTGGGAACAGGCCACAAGACTTAGGGAAAGGATGTATATGTCATGGGAGACAACCAGAAGCCGATCTCAGAAGGCAGGCTTTCTAAAAAGTGCCATGGCCTCCTTCAAATCTAATTGTAGCCCCAAGTACAGCTAGGGGCGATCATCCCATGAAAGGAACAGAGCAGGGAGGCCAACACACTCCACTGCTTATACAACAGGCCCACCTAACCCCAAATCCTACCACCACCTGGTTACATCCAAGTGGAGTTCCTCACTTCACCTTTCCTATACCCCTCGCCCAAGTATTAATAAGAAAAAAATCTACCACCCCATTCAGGACACCCCTCCCCACCCCAACACATATGGGGGGGAAGGAGGAGCACAGCACGCCTCGGGTTCAGGAAAAAAACCGGGAACGGAAAAAGAGGCTGGTTTGGTCCTCAGCTTCCTGGTCAGGTTTCCCCCGCGGCCTCCGCTGCCGCCATCCACCGCCGGTGCCGTCCGCATTCCCTCGCCGTGCCACGGTGCTTCTCTGCTTCCAGCTCACATCAACCGAGGTTCCAGGTGGGTGCGAGGAGGTATGGGTGGGAAGGAGTAGGGGCTCGGGGATTGAGGTGCCAAAGGCCCCCACCCCTGGAGGTGGGGAGGGGGCGGATTCATTTGTGTTGTTTGCTCTTCTTTTGGACATGCCCTGCCATCTGTCTGTCCCTCTCTTGCTCTCCTGCCACCGGGACGTTTTACGCTTGGGGAGCAGAAGGCTCCAGTTGTATGCTTGATGCCACCTTGAGGGTGCGTGGCTGTAGGGGATATGTAGGAGATGAAGGGTGGGTAGTAGGGCAGAAATTCTGCCCTCCCCCAAAAGGGAGAAGAGGTTCAAAAATGCTGTGATTTTAAAAAAAATGTCGAACACTACCCGCTCTCACATTAACCCGACCAAGTCTTCCGGAATTTCCCTGGCACCCGCGCAGACCCTAACACTAGCTGTCTCTGCCTCTGCGTGTGTCTTCAAGGAGTCATCACTCCCAGATGGGCATGTGCCCCCTTCTTGGCGCTTGACGGACGAGGGAGTCTGGAGGAAGAGGGCACGGAAGGGAAGGAGGCAGTGGGCAGGGAGTGGAGGAAGAGAAGGTAGAAGGGTATTTACGTCTTGCATGAACTTGCGGCAGACTGGACGGATCTCTTTGCTCAAGGTAGCACTGAACATCATGACCTGCTTCTCATGGGGGGTCATGCGAAAAATTTCCTGGACATCCCGACGCATGTCTAAGAAAAAAAAGTATAGGAGAAAAGAAGCCTGTGTCATAAACAAAGACCAGAAACAGGATTCCCAATGAGGTGAAGATGGATGGAAATGGGTAAGCAAGAGTCATTTCAAGGGAAGATTTGCCTCAGGTCTCTCTCTACTCTATTTTCTCCAACCCTCATGAAATCACATCCATAGTAATAATACAATGGAAAAAGCAATGAATTTGGAATAAAGATTTGGGATCAGATTCCAGCTGTTTTAACCAGGCAAGAAATATGAATTCCCAAAGCCCACAACTATGAAACAGGGATAAAGCCCACTACAGAGGCCCCCAAGGAAAAAAATCCTTTGAAAGACACTTTACAACAAGACCCTTCTCCCTACTCCTCTCCCCAGGCCCCAGCTGTCTACAAATACCGCGCACCTATTACATTCCAGCTGTTAAGAGTCCATTCCATGCTTCCTCTGGATCACACTTTCCTATCCAGTCAGGCAAATATGACATCTCTACCTGGAGCCCACCTTACAGCTCGCCATCTAGAATAGCCAAAGATCATTTCGAATGACTTGTCCCTGAGACTATGTCCATCCCCACTCTTCTCATTCACCAAATCTGAGTTTAGAAAATTTTCCTTAACCCCACTTAGCACACTAGAATACTAAGCCACACAAAAATCCCAGCAACACTGTCCCCATTATCCTAGAACTTATGTCTAGGTATCTATTCAGCTATAAATTCTCATGATGTATGCTGTGCTAAGGATGTCAAAAGGGAGGATGGTCCCCTCCTTCAGTTTAGCATCTCCCCAATGACATCCAATATAGGACTCTACAAAGGAAAGGGTGGTGGTATAACGGGAGTTCAACAGCAGCAAAGTCCCTCCTCTCAAAGATAAACATTAGCACAGAAAGGAAGAACATAATAGCCTTCTCCCTGAGCACCAAGACTACTTAAGAAGTATAACAAAGACCACCCAGGGAAGCCAGAGCCATCAGTCATGGGTGATAGATTAGGAGTCGTCCCAGCACTGAAGTGCTCCTGTATCGAATAAACATCATTTGGCTCCAAAGGGCAACTCCCAGGTTCTGAGCCCAGTCCCAGCACCACCACTCACCGAGCTGTTCAAGCATCTTATCACATTCATCCAAGATAAAGTGTTTAATGTGTTTCAGGTTGAGGCTCTTATTTCGAGCCAGGGCTAGGATGCGCCCCGGGGTCCCCACGACGATATGCGGGCAGTTCTTCTTCAGCACCTCTTCATCCTTCTTGATAGATAGACCACCAAAAAACACCGCGACCTACCAACACAGAAAAGTATCTCACAATGAAGCAATGATTTCAGTTCTTAGAACATTTTAGGGCTAGCAGGAACTTTATAGAATTCATCCAATCTAAAATTATTATATGCTCCAAACACTGAAGCTAAGAAAAAAGTGACTTGCCCAAAGTTGCATGGCTAATCTGGGCAGTCAGGACTAACAGGCAGTTCTTCTGACTTAACCTAACAATGCCCCTTCCCATAACTGCAAGGATGAGCTTCATTGTAAGAATGAGAGCAGCAAGAAAACATTAGTGTCAAGTACTACCAAAAAGTTCATGGAACATCAAGTTTTCCTAACTCAACCTCAATTTTTAAACTCCTTTGCATAAACCCTGTGAAGTTACTGATTCAGGTTAAATGTGTTATTCCATATTAAAACCATTAGGGGAAGGGCTGTTGAGTCTGAGGCTTAGTGCAGTATCCAATAACACCAAAACCACTTTTTAGCTCCAAGGAGGGATGATCAGTCAAGGAGTCAGACTATCACGACACTAATTCCAGAGTAAATCTAAACTCACTAATTGTGGGACAACCAGGTTTACAACAAAACAGAAGGTACACAGCATCCCCTATGAAGAATTTTTGCCAAAAAATGTTTACCTTAAATTTAGGTAAGTTTTAAGTTTAGCTTTCAAATATAAATTTCAGTTTACAGGAAATACTGGGAGCAAAGAATAAGCTAAACACCACCAGACAGGGCAACTAGACAAATCTAAAGGCAGGACATTCTATAGAACAGACCCAGCCTCTTCAAGTCACTATAGTATAATTTTAAGCAAAATTAAGAAAATGTCTCAACAATTTGTAGTCTTAACACTGGCACAAGGATGAAAAGCTGGACCTACAGGAGGAAGTGCAACGGTAGCTCACCAAGCTCGACAATGTTTCCACACTCATAACAATGAAAACTCTTTCAAAGTGGTTTTCAAGTTGTAAAATCAATTAAGACTGCTTGTTGAAAGGACAGAAAGTGAACATTACTGAGACAGACCATGTAAAAGTACAAGTACACATAACATGGGCACCTACATATATGGCATTCAGGCCATATTTAAAGAATTAAGATTAACATGTTTCAAATATCAGGACAGTATAAATGAGCTAAGTAAGTGTTTTGTAACATCAGGAAGGCATAAAGTTGATAATTGAAGAAACAGTGCCTATACGTGGTTTCAAAGAGACATCAGAACACTAAAAAAGTTACCAAGTGATTTAATCTTCTGTGAAACAGGATCAGAGATGGGAGAACACATCTTTTCATTAGAAGGCCTTCCACATTACTGAAGCACTTTTAATGTGCATGCACACACCAATACTACTTTAGTTTTTAAAAATTATTTTTAGTTTAGAGCTATGACTCAAAGATTCCTAGTTCCCTTAAAGTAACAGAGGAAAAAGCTGTAACCATCTGAACAAAAGTACTATTCTTCACTGTATCTTAGCCAGGAGGGTAGGAAGTTGCATACATCAAGGTTATAGGAGATCAAGGTTGGACAATTAATTTCACGAACTCACCCTAGAAAGTGATACAAACCTCACTGTGGTCAAAGTACTCCCCTTGGGAAGCTAAGCACTGCCGCTAACAATGACACCCTACTGAGCTGTTTACATAGTGCTGCCAACTTAAGTGCATGGTAGCAAGTTCATGAACTTAACTGTCAGATTCTGCATATGACAACAGCTCTGATGGTCATTCCAGAGAAAAAGTTCCAAAACTGCTCTGAAGAGTGGACTGGGCACTGGCACTGGTGCATAGCTTCCCAAGGGGAGTACTTCGAAGGTGACTGCAGTGAGATTCAGCAATGAGGTATGCAGCACTTTTTCTAGGATGAGTTTGCGAAATTAATTGTCCAACCTTGTATAATAAACTCAAGCCAATTCTGTTGTGGCCCCCAGAGATATCTTTCAATTTTCTACCACTTAAAGAATCCTCAAAATTCACATATCACATTAGAGACATTTTGGAGTTTCTGGACTTCTTTTGCCATATGCCCCAAAATTCTCAACCAAAGCACAGTAAAATGAGTGAAGGTCAGCATAAAGAAGTAGTAAGCATCGATTCCCAGTAAGGGAATTAC
>PVJL010002640.1:35725-138827 GCA_004026885.1 Lyroderma lyra
TTTAAAAAAAAAAAAAAAAAAAAAAAAAAAAAAGCATGGTCTTCTGGTGAGCAGCCTCCACTTACCAATTATGCAGTCTCCTGCTGCCCAAGCATATTTACACAATGTGTAAAAAACCAAGGCAAATTAAAGCTTCTCCAAAATTAGAATATAGCAAGCATCTCCAAAGTTCTAATGCAAATCCAAATAAGGCTAAGAATGGCAATCTCTGTACACAGACGTTTGCAGGACTTACTATGTTACACACAAGTGAGGGTGGTGTTAGGTATTTAGCACCTGTGGGACATGAAGACAAGTCTCCAAGGCCTCCAACTCCCCACACCCTTACCTCCCAGGTCTAATTACCCTGGCTTACTTTGACATTGGGCATGTATTTAGAGAAGCGTTCATACTCCTTGCTGATCTGAAAAGCCAACTCCCGAGTGTGACACATCACGAGCACAGACACCTTGAGGAGAAAGTAGACAGAAACAGATAATATACCCCCCCCCCCATTCACTATCCCCTCTGGGGAAATGAATGTCATAAAAGCACACCTGGCAGATCATAAATGACTTCACTTCTGAGATTTAAATCATTAACCCCAGGATTACTATGAAATATTCCCCATGGTCTTTGATCAATGGTGACAGAGATTATTTAGCAACCAGCACTCACCAGCGCTGAATGTTATCATGTAGCTGAGACAAACACCCTGCCCAAACAGTCCTGATCAAAATGCCCTCCCAGTACTGTCCCCAACTGTACCTGCCCAGTAACTGGCTCCAGCTGTTGGAGTGTTGCCAGCACAAACACTGCTGTCTTTCCCATGCCTGACTTGGCCTGGCACAGGACATCCATTCCCAGGATGGCCTGAGGGATGCACTCGTGCTGGACTAAAAGCAGGGGAAAAAAAGACCAATTAGGCTTCAGTCTCCTGATAACGTTCCTCATCTGCCAGACCCACTTCTGAGCACTCAATTCTTAAGTGGTTCTTGTCAACTTCCAGACTCTTTCTACCTCCCTGCTCCCTCAACCAACCAGAATTCCTCTCCAAATCAGACCTTCCTAGTTCCTTCTAGCGTCAGTCCACTCCAACTCCAGCACCATCCCCCACCCAAGTCCTAACAATCCATTTGCAACTCCAAGGGCTGACCTTTGATGCTCCTGGCTCTGTCCCTATACTCTTAATCTTAAACAATCCATGACATTTGAGGGCCTGCGTTTCTTCTACTTAGGCTGCCATGCTCTAAGGCTGCCATGCTCTGGGACTAAATGAAGGACTTGGTACCTGACCTAGAAGCCAGCTATCTTTAGACCAGCAATAAAGGTTTCCAGAATTGGCCCAGCCCAAAAGAGTAAGACTAAAGGTGCAACCAACTCTTCCCCAGAAATTTAAAGTTACAAGTCAAAGTGACAGAACTAAAACTAGTAGAAAAGAAGAAAAACTGGTGACAAGGACAAATGGCAGACCTTTAAGATGTTTTAGGGTCACTAACACTTTATGCTATCATAAATAAAAAATCAGCCTATAAATCTCTTTCGCTAAAATAATTTTTGATACTTCTGGTACATTCTTATTTCCCAGTCTATCTTAAATGAAAATCTGTACCACCGAGGAACCAGGAACACATCTGCTTCTAGTATCTTTAAAAGGCCTAATGATTAAGTACTCCAAGCCCAAGAACATTTACCTTCTGATGGATGTTCAAAACCACAGTCAACAATGGCCCGGAGCAACTCTGGCTTGAGCAGAAAGTCACGAAAGCCAGAGCTATGGATGGAGACATAGGAGCCCTTAACATCCTTTTTGGCAGGGGCCTCAGCTCCGTCTCCCCCAGCGGCTGTCTCCACTTCATCATCTTCATAGTCTAAGAGCTCATTGTCCACATCGTTCTCTGCCATAACTGGGCCGGCAGGGGGAGAAGGGGAGGGGTCTCTGGATGGGTTCACGCAGGGTAAATGAAAACAAGGGAGGAAGGTGGGGGCTTGAGGAATAAAAGAGACACACTAATTTCTGACAGAAGAGCTACAAGAAAAACAGGAAAAAAAAAACCTGTCAGTCATGAGCAGAGCCTTCATTCACCACCTCTTTTCCATCCCACACCCTTCCCACTTTCCCTAAACTATGTAACTTTTACCTGGAAATAAAAGTAACAAACAGAAAACATAAAAGGAAATATACTACAGAGAATGGGAAAAGTGTTCCAAGGGAGGTAGTTAGGACATAGGTTCCCAACAAGATTAGGATGAGAATAGGAGAAACCAGGAAATTGAAAGGGGAAGACCAGCTTGTAAATTCTGATCTGTAAGTAACAATAGGAGGAAAGATAAGTAATGACAAGCAAAATATGACCAATGACTTTAAAAGGTGAAGCATGTTGGTAAGATGAAGACAAGTCCTGAAAAATCCTCAAAGAAGACCTTGTGTTTCCCAGTAATATCAAGGTGTCAATCCCTAATACAGCAGCCATCAGTCAAGGGTGATAGATTAAGGTCATCACTGCGCAGTACTCACTTCCCAAAATGCAAACATCATGTGGCTGCCATTCACCTCCCACTCCTCAGTAACCACCTTGTGTAATTAATGGCGGGGCGGGGAATGAGAAATGGCTCGATCGGAAAAAAAAATGTTCATTTCTCAATTATACAATGAGTAAGAAAATAGAAACTGGGAGGAAAATCGCTCCGGCTTTAAAAGAACCTTTGCCAAGTAGCCTCACGTCACTACTGCGTTCTTCCTCAGGTAAGACTCCTTTCCAAACACAATGACGTCACTCGAAAACATTCGGGAAGAGCTCCAAAGGTGGGCAAGGTGAGGTAGTAAAAGCCCAATCAGGCCCACAAGCCGGCTCCTTCTATTCCCACCGCAGGCCGAAAAGACCCAGAAATGAGGGAAGGTGAGAAGAGGCCCGGCCTCCGAAAATGCCCAGGACCACAGGACGCTTAACGCCGCCTCTCATAATCGTTAGGGACTCAAGTAAACAAGGAGCCCACCGGTGGAACCAAGTGCAAAGTGAACACAATGGCGCCGAAGCCACCATCTTGTATTGGGCCCCTCTAGCTTTCCTACCTCCCACCAGAAGCTCTTTGCTCTCGAAAAAGATGTAAGTGATGAAAATAACGACCCAACTAGGCCCCAGAGACCAGGCCATAGCCTGTGGAATGGGTATCAGGAGCCCATGCGACAGAATGGTTGCAGAAAAACGCAGATGGAAATGGATGGTACCAAAAGCGAAACCTTACCTAAGCAAGACGAACGTGTATGGCGGCGGCAACAGCTACGAGGGAGGGAATCTACCTTCACTTCCGGTTCCCGCTTCCCTCTACCCCGGCCTCCCGCCTTCTCGATAGCCAGCACGCAGGCGCAAGGGACGGAAGAGGACCTTCCACAGTTCTGTAGTTCCGCCTGCTCCGGGGTCGCCCTTAGAAAATGCCTGTCTGAAATTTTTTTTAAAAGTCACTTCCAACACCTCCGCTACTGTCTGTCAAAAACAAAAGGCATAAAGGAAACTAGCATCGCTTCCCACTGATATCTTTATTCTTTTGTCCTGCTCTTCTCCACGCCCCTCACCTCTTCGTTCATGTTCCTGCCACACAGGTCTTCTCTCTGGGCACCCCTGTGGGGAGGAACGGGACTGGAGGGGAAAGTGCGTTCCCACGGGGTCCTTGCCCCGGTTGTCAAGGTGACCTGGAGGGCGTCCGCTCTGCGGCTAGGGAATGTCCCGCTCCAGCTAAGGAAAGAGAGTGATGGGTACTGCCCTTACACTTTCCCCAGCCGTGGGAGACCGTGGACTGGCATTTGCCTAAAAATAATGTTGGTCGACGTAGCAGATGCCCCAAAGTTGGTGGGCAGGGGATGCGAGTCAAGGTGTTCTGAATCTACTGAGTGGAAGACGGGGTCTAGATTCTGCTCTAAGTGTTAAAGATTAAAAAATAGGGCTTGAGGGTTATACAACATTCCATAAATATTGTTAATACTACCAGAATGTTCTTAGCCCCGCTCCCAGCACCCCCATTGTTCATCCTAGATTGTTTTTTCCTGAATGAAACATTTGATATCCCGTCTTCGATATGCTGCAGGAGTCAGACTTGATGTCTGCTGCTTAGCAAAAATGACAACAAACATTTGGCCCTCCACCTGTTATCACACTTAACCGTTTAATACTAATGAGTATGTACCATTATTCCCATTCAGTAGACAAGTAGAGGCTTAGAGAATAAAGCAACATGTCCAATGTAATGCAGCTAGTAAGGTGACAGAGCCAGGATGTAAACACCTCTTGTTCTCTATTGTAGCCTGCCTTCCTGCTTAAGTCTG
This sequence comes from Lyroderma lyra, assembly GCA_004026885.1. Classification (NCBI taxonomy): domain Eukaryota; kingdom Metazoa; phylum Chordata; class Mammalia; order Chiroptera; family Megadermatidae; genus Lyroderma; species Lyroderma lyra. Next base: position 40,026 of record PVJL010002640.1, read on the forward strand.
ATTAATAAATGCACTACAGATTGCCTCATTGGTTCAAGTCCTTGGGGAAGCAGGCTTGTTTTCTGTGGCCAAGAGAAATACAGTTAAGTGATCCAAGGATGGTGTCATAGAAGGGCAGTTTTTCCAACCCTAAGTATTGATTTATTCAACAGTATTTATCCCCCTGCCCTGTCCCAAGTGCTATCCTAGGGTCTAGGGACCCAGCAGTAACAGCCCTGTCATCAGAGTTCACATAACAAAGGAGACAACACACAAACATAAATGTGTCAAGTAGTAGTAAGTGCTATGAAGAAAAAGAAAAGCAAGGTGATAATGGAGAAAAACCTGAATAAGCATTGCCAAGAGTCCTTAAAATAGAATGGGAGGCCATTGAGAATGTGACCATTTCCTGCCTCAGTTCTCAGAGCTGCTACTAAGTTGCTAACCTGTTGCTAAACTCAGTTAAGGCTGTCATAAATATCCTGTAACAATAACTGCTGCATCGATACATTGGAACTTTACCTTCTCCTTGTAGTTTTCACCTCCTTCATTTGCATATTGGAACTAACCAATCCTTGTTAACCTAACCAGCAATCCTTCCTTTGTATATAAAAATCGCACTTCGTGGTTTTCGCCTTTATAAAACCTACCTCTCTTTGTTCTCACAGAGAGCAGTTTGAGTTGTTACCTAAACCTGCTTCTATCGCAATAAGAGTGAAATCCTTTTGCTCAAAGAAATGATTGTGTTCTTTACTACAGCCTGAGCCTCTTCTTGGGTTAACAAAGGTGAGGGACACAGACCCTTGTTCCTACACTCCAGCTTTTCTCTACAGTTGCCACCTCTAGTCTTCAAGTTTCCAAACCAGGAATCACATGTTTCTCACTTTAGAGAATTAATAACACATAATTTGCTATTTCTCCAACACATTTCAAAGGACAGTCCTTTTGGGTGTTCGGGAAATTCATAAACAAGACACAAGAGTGACTGAAAATGAGAAAGGAGCAAAATGAGACTGCTTCGACTAGCAATTGATTTGCCCATAGTGATTTTATTGACACTGTTTTATTGTTACAAAGGAAGTCTGCATACAAGGAAGAGAACACAGTATCACTTCAGATATCAGGAAGCAGTGACCATCTGATGGGTCTTTTGGGGAATAAAGGAGAAATCCAATAAAGAGAAAGACTAACATAAAAACAAAAGAGAGGCAAAGAATGCAACATCTTCCTGAAATCACAGTACAGGGACTGAAATCATCAATTCATCTTTTCAGGGATCATGAGGTCTCTAGGAAAAGAGAGGTGGGAAGAACCAATTCTTTGGAACCAATTCCTAAGGTCACAAAATGAATGAGTAAGAACAGAAAGCCACAGACAGAAGTGAGGAAACAGCTGTGTTTAGGTTTTGGCAGGTGGACAGGGAGTGGTAATATCACAAGGTTGCCATTAATTGAATGGCAGAAACTACAGGCCAGAAACCATTCTAGGCTCTTTATGAAATAATTCCTAATCACGGCAACAACCGTGAAAGGTAGACATTATTATTCCAGTCTCACAGAGGACCCTGAGGCTACAGGTTCACAGGCTACTTGTCCTGGTTGCACAGTCAACAAATAGCAGAGTCAGGAAAGGGACCCAATCTGCCAGGCTCTGGAATCAGGATGTTTTCTACATCCCGATATTTCTCCATGCTACAAATTTCACAGAGGGGTTGAGTGAGGGTGACTTGGGAGTTTACAGGGTCCCAGTAAAGGTTAAATAACAACACAGGGATTCAGGTCTGAGCAGGATACCCATAAATTTTACAGGAGAATTATTGGGTCCTGCCTTCTAGAATTTCTAGGAAATGGAAAGGAGAGTCAGATTATGGTGGGAAGTGACTCTGAGTTGGGGATTTCTTTGAGGGAAGAACTGGCAGGAGGGGTCAGGCCCTAGATGTGAGTCCTAGGCAGCAATCCGGTAGTTGGGATGGACCTGGGGCCTGACATCGCAGACCATGCCAAGAAGCTGGGCCAGGACGCGTTCACGGTTCTTCTGCTGGGAGCTGTGCATGCCTTGTACCTGGCGCCTGGTAGCCTGCTCCACTTCAGCAGACAGGTTCCCCTGGGAGCCCATGGCCTGGGGGTGGGGAAGGGGTGGAAGACAGAATGGAAGAAACAGAAACAGAGAAAGAAGCATCCAGGCATATGAAGGGAAAGATCCTGGAGCAAGGCCAGGAACAAAACTACCCGCAGCCCACAGAAATATCCAGACACCAAGAGAGTAACAAAATCCCCTTTCCTCTAAGACCTGACATTCAACTTCATTCTAAAACTGACTGACTGTACAGTCCCCACCATCTCACCACCTATGACCACTGAACTCTGCCCTCCACCCCAAATGTCATCATACTCCATACAGACTGTGGCAATTCCACCCCCCCCCCAAGCTATACAAGTCCTTCAAAACACCCAGGTTCTTTTAGGTGTCACAAAGCTTGACCAGTGTCATCATCCCCACCAGGATTCTTTTCTGTCCTTTATCACCCTATTTTTTTGTAAATCACCCCGTCCACACCTCATCAGATGCACCCACCCACCTGCACCCCAAGGGGCCATCCCAGGTCTCCCCACTCACAGCCTGCTGCTTGCTCTGGAATTCTTGCTCCCGCTCCCTGCGGTACTGCTCCACTTCCATCTGAGCCTCTTCCTTTGCCTGCTTCAGACGCCGGGCCTTCCCTGGAGGCAAAGGATGGAGTGGAGGTGAATCCCCCACAAAACGTGATAGAAGGTGTCAGTGCTTTCCAAAAAGTTATTCTGCCTCCTCTTGGCCAACCAGGTGCAACATTCTAACACTACCCATTTCTTCCATCCTAATCAGCCACCCCACTCCCCAGTTCTCTCCCCACCAGCCTTGGGTTTTCCCAAGGACTCAAATGTTTGCTGTCCACCCACCCCCCAATTTTTTTCCAGACTCCTAAGGGAGGGAGAAGACTCACTCTTTCTGGCATCTGCCACCTTCTCAGCCGCCCGTTTCTCAGCTTGCAGGAGCTGCTGGATACCCTGGGACTGACTGGCCATTTCTGTCGTTATGGCTGATGCTGCTTCGGATGCTACCAAGGTACGAAATGGCTCCCACCCCACACTCCACCGCCTACTTCTCCTCTTCCAGCTCGTTGCGGCAGTCCTCCGCTACCCCTGGGTCTTAATGCTCCCCTTGTCTCTCAGCCTCCTTCACCGGGTGTCTCCCCCAAACTGATCCTCCCAATCAATGATGGCTGGTCCTCCTCTCCCACCTCTGGCAGTACCCAGAAAGACCGCTTGGGGGCAACAGAGACCAGGCCCAACACTGCCCGCTGACGTCAAAGCAGGTGTAGGGCTTTCCCAGTCGGAAGGTCTAGGAGTAGGGGCAGGCGCGGAGTATGTGGGAGACACGGAGGCATAGAGAGGTGAGACTGGGTGAGAAGGTAAGGAAGTCATCAATGCGAGGTGTGTTGGGAAAAAAGTATGCTGGGCTTCTCTAAATTCTTCCACCGTCTCTTTTCCCTCTTTTTTCTCCTTCTCGTTTCCATCTCTTTTTCTACACCTTTCCCAAGCGAAATTTCTGCATCCATCTCACTTGCCTTGTCCTACGGTTGTTTTCTTATCTCTTTACATGCCTGTATTTTTTTCGTTTGATCCTCTGTTCTTGGCTTCACTGTGTTTTTTTGTGTTTTACTTTCACTGATTGTTATCCTGTCATTATCTACCCTGTTTTTTCTGTCTTTTCTCAGAGAAAACTTCCAAACCCCCCTCCTTCCTCTTCACCTTTGCCTCTACCCCTTTTCCTCGCCTATCCTCCAGTCTTCCGGTTTCAGGCGGACCCTTTCTCCTGTTTCCTACTTTCTCAGCGGAAGCCAAACTGTGGAAACACGCCCCGCCTCCTCGGAGAGGCCCGACATCCGGTAACGTCCCTCAGCCCATTTCCGCCTTTTACCCGTGTTCGACCTGCGCCATTTCCGCTATCCTAGAGTGTCGCCGCCTTCGCGTCCGCCTTCCTCCGAGAGCGATCTAAACACAGGCCTCGGACCTACAGTTCTGGGGTATTTAGAGGGGCGGGGGTCCAGTCTGATGAGTAGCCCCTCCCCCCAGATCCCAGCGGGAGAAGCCTCTACATCAGTCAGCCGGGTATATTATATTCAATTTCTCGATAATTATTTGAAATTATACATGACTTTAATCACAAGTTTCTGTTCATAAAAATTTCCTCCATCAGTCTATTCTTCCCTTTCAAAGTCCTTTATTTAAAATTCACCTGGGTTAATGAACCTCATAGTAATCACTTACCCTTTTCTCAAATTTTACATTAAAAAATTTGTGACCCCAGCCCTACTCAAGATTTTTTTCAAACCTATCATCTGATAAGGGAGGAGGGTTAGGACAGGTCTCATATCTTGCTAAAGATGTAAGAAATGGGAACCAAAAGGAGGAACAGAGGGAATGTCAGAGATGGAAGGGGAGAGACAGGCCAAGGCTGGGGTCCTGACCGATGCCTTTTTTTCCTTCTTCAGCCCAAGAGCTCCATGACGTCCACTTCCCGCCGTCAACGCCGAGAGCGTCGCTTCCGTCGTTACTTGTCCGCAGGTCGGCTGGTCCGGGCCCAGGCCCTCCTTCAGCGACACCCAGGCCTTGATGTAGATGCTGGGCAGCCCCCGCCACTGCACCGGGCCTGTGCCCGCCACAATGTCCCGGCCTTGTGCCTGCTTCTTCGGCTTGGGGCTGACCCTGCCCATCAGGACCGCCACGGGGACACGGCGCTGCACGCTGCCGCCCGCCAGGGCCCTGATGGTGAGTCCATCTGGCGGGGAACAAGGCCATGAGCAACTGATGGGGTCTGAGATGAAGGCCAGCAGGTGAAAAATAAGCTAATTATTTGGTCATGGGACTTTGGGAGGTAGTTGGCTGAGTTGGTATGTGCCTCTATCACTTTAACCATTACATTACTGAGCATCAGTTGTCTGGAGAGCCCAGCACTCCCAAAACAGCAACTGGCCTTCAAATTTCCCATCTTTCTAGAGTAGTAGCTACTTTGTCTTTTGACTGGTTGTTTGCCTGTAGGGTAAAAAGTAGCATAGAGAGCAGGCTCTTGAGTTAGATTGCATCAGTTCAAAATCCAGCTCCATATTTAATAGCTGTATGTTCTTGGGCATGTACCCAAATTTCCCTGAGGCTTATTTTACCCGTGTGCAAAATTAAATAACAACTTTTGCTATGGGTAAGCACTTCTCACAAAGTAATTCCTTTAATCCTCACAACAACCCCAGGAAATTATAAGTACTAATATTATCCCCCATTTCCCAGGTGAGGAAACAGCACAGAGAAGTTAAGTAATTTGCCCAAGTGGTAGAGCAGGGATTTTAACCCAGGCAGTCTGGCTGGAGCATCATGCTCTTAAAAGTTGTGTTACTTATCCTGTGTGATGCATTGTACAATTATATGTTGATAACGCCTGTGTTCAAGCACCCATGTTCTGATGTATGTTTTAAGAATCAACTGAGACAGTCATAGAGCACCTGACAGGCGACAGTACTCAGTAGATGCTGGCCATTGTGGATCCTTTTAGCAACAGATCTATATTCCCTTACCCACAATTCTGAAACTCAAAAACACTCTGAGAACCAAACATTTCTAATCAATCTGCCACCAAACTCTTTTGGTGACAGAACCTAACCTGAATTAAAGTGAAGCTATCTATGATTTGTTTTTATCCTTTTGATGTCAATATTCAGACATTTTACTGCAGAAACATTCATGTGTTTGATTACTAGGCTGCCCAGGCCCCTGTCAAATCTCAAAATGTCTGAGTTCTGAAAAATCTCTGACACCGAGGGTTTCAGATGGGGACCTGTCAATATTGTAGTGGCAGTGGAGGCAGCTCTGTGAGGTGTATCCCTCCTTAGGAAAATAAAAGGGGAAACCTTCTTTTCTGTCCTGGAGATTTTCCTTATAGAGTAAGAATATTAGGTTGGGATTAACAACCTCTTTTCAATTCGATTGCTGCTATTACCAGTACCCAGCTCCCCAACTATACATAGGAACCCAAAGCCTCCCCCATCTAGTAAAAAAAAATCCCCATTTCTTTAGTTTCCCTTAACATAAGTGAGATGCGGTGGCACACTGGATTTTTTTTAACTTAAAAACAAAAAGAGGTTTACAAAGTTCAAGCATCCACTTCAACAGCTGACACTGCAGGTAGCAAGAATGGGTACCCTCATCCAACTACAGGCCGTATGACAGGGACGTGCACCTGGCCCTCTGTGAACCTTATTTGCCTCTAAAATGGAAATTGCAACTGGATAAACGAGACAAGCACTTGGTGCTGCTTGGCACTAACTAGATGATAAGTAGTGATGTTTTTATTCTTACATTATTTGATTAATGCTATTTGAATTTAAAAAGTCTCCTATAGTATGGTAAGTGCTTTCTTCCTTGTATTGAATTCTAAGAAGCATGCAAGATTGATAATATCATCTCCCAGATGAGGAAAGCAGGGCCTAGACAGTTCAGGGACTTTCTGAAATCTCACAGCTGATAAGTCATCGTCTTCCAAAGGGGGGATCTGTACTCAGGTCACTCCCAAGCCCTCTTGTCCTCTTGGGCCTCACTTCCTCCTAGTCCCTATCAGCCCTGCCACCAGGAGGCCTTCTAACTCCTTGGTAAAGAAGCCTATCTCATTCAGTTTCCACGTGCTTTAGAAACCACCATGCCTTAAAAAGTCAAGTGTTGTCTTTGAACAGATGACCTAAGGATCTGCTGAGGAGGGGGTGCTCTCCTTTAGCTCCCAGGTTAGGCCTGAGGGATTCACCCTGTCCTGCTGGGATGGCAGGGTCATCACACCTAGTGAGATGGCAGCGCGTGACTACTGCCTGTGGTAACTTCTCTTTGGAACTGCAGAGACCCCTGTGTAAATACACCTTAGACAACGACCATTCTCTCCATACAGCAAGAAATAGAGAACACTGAGAACTGGGTTACTTACTCACAGTCTTTGCAAAAAGTATCAAGTCCAAAACCAGTCTGTTATTTTTTAATGTGACATTCACTGCACTTCTCTCTGTGCCAGCACCATTCCAGACACTTAGCATTACCCACTTTGATCTGCACAGGAGACGTAGGCTGTGGCCGTTTCATGGGTGACTGAGCCATCCGGTCTGTGTTCCATTTGTCTTTCCAACCTTTACCTCCCACAGCACACCCACAGACCTGCAACTCCAGCTACGTGACTGTCTTCAGGGACCCTGAGCATGTTTTTCACAAGCCTGCCTGTCTCTTGCCTGTTGCCTTCTCTTCCGCCTGATTTCCACTTTGCTATGTTACTCTCCCTTCCAGCCCAACTCAGCCCACCTCCTCCGGGAAGCCTTCTTTGACCACTGCCATGGTTACCTTTTCTTCCTCTGCACCTCTCAGTCAGTTGTCACTCAGTATAAGCTGATATTGGTGTTTTTTAAAAGTGTTGTACCAGTTAGTATGAATGTCCCTTCAAGGTAGAAATCCTGTCTCATTATGGGGTGGGGAAAAAACAGTGCTTCCATCACTAAACAAATTGCATTTTTACTCTACAAAATGTTTTTTCACATTCATTTTTCCCAATATAAAAGTATGACATACCTATTAAAGAACATTGGGAAAAGTTGATCAGTGCTGCTAAACTGATGGTAAGGTTGGCATTTCAAATCCCTGGAGGGAGGTGCACTATTTAGTAAACACTAGCAGAACATTTGGTTCATCCAGGGAAAAAAAGAGTCCTCCCTCACACCTAACATAAAAGTCACAGCAGATTAAATATGACACCTAAATATGACAGGAAGGGTATATACCAGTTCAGGAGAGTGGTTCCTCTAGGGCAATGGTGTCCAATCTTGACTTACCTGGGCCACATTGGAAGAAAAATTCTTGGGTCACTTATAAAATACACTAACACTAACAATAGCTGATGAGCTAAAAAAAAAAAAAGTTGCAAAAAAATCTCATGATGCTTTAAGCAAGTTTACAAAATTCGTGTTGGGCCTCATTCAAAGCCGTCCTAGGCCACATGCATGTGACCCGTGGGCCGCTGGTTGGACAGGCTTGCCCTAGGGGGAATAAAACTTGGAAGGCAGTATCAAAGAAAACTTTAGCTTGTCTATGATGGTTTTATTTCTTTAAAATAAAGTGATGTAAAAATTACAATATATTAACATACCGTTTGGTAAAAATAAGGGTGCTTATTGTATTTCACTTTGTACTCTTTTGAATTTTTTAGATGTCTAAAAATAAAAATATAGTAGAAAAAACACAAGGGAGTATTTTTATAATCTTGGAGTGGAGAAAGCCTTCCTAGAAATTAAATAAGGTCAAAAGCTATAAAAGCTATTGATACAGATTTAACTACATTAAAATATATTTTTTGTTTTATCTTTTTATTTATTTAGTTTTTTATTTGTTACATTTATTCAGGTGACATTGGTTAGTAAAAATTACATAAGTTCCAGGTATACAATTCTACAGTACATCATCTATGTGTTGCATTATCTGTTCACCACCCAGAGTCAGTGCTCCTTTCATCTCCTTATATTTGACATCCATCCCCTCTCTCCTCCCCCCCCCAATTTTTTTAAATAGGAGAAAATAGGTACAATAAATGTAACAGACATAGAGGATTGATACCTATACTATATAAAGAGTTCTCATATCTGCATATGTAACTTCCAGGGGAAAAGTAGACAGAGAAACACAAAGATCTAAAAAGCATATGAAAAAGAAAAACATTTTGTAATTTAAATCATTCTTTTAATCTATAAGATAGGCAACATTAAAAGGCTTGGTGAGACTGAATTTTGGTAAAGGACGACACAGGCATTCGTATTCTTGATAAGGGTGTATGTGGGCACAAACTTGAGAGCAATTTGGCAAATCCCACATGTTCTTTGACTCAGAAATTCCACTTCTGAGAATCCACCTCACAGAAATACTGTAAGGAGTCTACAAAGATGTGACATGTGTATAAAGATGAACATTTTTGGAAACAAAGTCTGTCAATCAACGGTAGGGCGATTTGTTAGTTTCATACACACAGTGGGACACTATACCATCATAGAAATGAGGTGGACTGTGGAAAAGTGGAAAAAGCAAGTTGCCAAACAATACATATCATATGGTCACATATCTCTGAAAAAAAATTGTCATATTGATGCATTTATATACAAGGTTGTCTGGAAAGTATCCAGCCATGTAATATGAAAAAGAGAGGCATTTATGGCTGAATTTTTTTCCATACAGCCCTTATATACCAAGACAGGACTGAAAGGAACCATAGCAGACTTAACAGTGATTACATTTATTCTTCATTCTTTAAAAGGAAAGGAAATTTTCACATTAGTTATATCGCTTTCCATTAACATCAAATAAATAAGGGGAAAGCCACCTATAGTCCTACCAACCAGAGACTAGAGTTTTACGTATTTCCTTCCTGTCTTTTTGTCAACCATAGGATTTGGGTTTGTTTGTTTTTAACACAATTGTAATCAGATCCCATGTACAGTTTTGTAGCCAGTTTTTACATACACAAACAATTTTAGTGACTTTAATATTCTGTATTATATTTTACTTAAGTTTTATAGTTGGAGGCCTTCCTCCTTGAAACCTATGAACTTACAAACTTCCCATGCAAGCCTGAGCACCCATCAACCCTCACACCTGCTACCAACCCTGGCAGGGAGGAAGCAGTTGAAAGACAGGACCAAGTTACTTGCTGAGTGGGACAAGTTGGGAGGGATTGTGATGGGTCCCATTAGTACTAAAGAGAAGTGCCCCCTCCCCTCATCCTGATTTGGTTGAGTTGAGTGGCACTCAGGTGTGCCAGGAAATGGGTGGGGGGCAGTGGCTTGGCCGATGAGGCTGGGCCCATTCTATCTTCCTGCCTTCCTGGCAGTGACAGGGTAACCCTTGCCCTGTCCCATCCTTCTGCCAGGTAACCAGTACTTTCTAGTAACCACAGTAAAGATGTAAGGACTGCTGGCCCATTTCCTCCTACCCTAGGAAGAGAAAGTAGGTCTACAGGAAGAGAGGGTGCCTCGCTCACCTTCATTTGTCCCAAGAGTTAAAGAGGCATTCGGTAGCCTTGGCAGGCAGGCCTGGCCAGGAGTAAGGTGCCGGGTTGGCAGTGAACTGAGCAGATACAGTGAGGTCAGGGCACAGGAGAGGGGCACTCCGGAATGTCAGTCCCTCTTCTGTTTTCCCCCAGCCTCCTGATAGCCGACCCCTGGTTGGGATCCTCTTGTCTCAGCCCCTTTTCTTTCCCCTAGGTCACAGTTATTTGGAAAGAGCTTGCTTTGCTGCTGGGAACCAGTCTATGGTTCAAACTCATTGGTGATCTGGACCCACTACCTCCCCACTCCCTCCCAGCATGCCCTGGGTGAAGCTGGCTGAGGGAAATTCTCCCTGAAAACATTTTATTTTATGCAGCTTATTGAAAAGTGATATAAAAAGATACCTAGTATATATTTGTATGCTTACAGTGGTGAAGAGTAGAGTGTTCAGATATTTTACATGTATGTAGTATAGTTTTGGGTGAGAAGCACAGTAAGAGGTATAAAGTGACAATATTTTTAAGCCTAAAATGATATACAGAGAGGTTTTGGATGTTGCCTTGGTGGCTGGCGGCATGCCAGAAGGTGTCATTTGACATAGTAGAACTCCCAGGGCACTGAACTAGTCTGTGGGAACACAGGTCAGAGTATTTTAAACTACCACACCCACTGTGCATGTAGTAAAGTGTCAGCATTGTCAGTGGCGGCGATTTCCTGGTACCTGGGAGGCATCCAGGAGAGTAGCCCTTTCCCTTGCTCTAAGACAGCAGTGTCCAGCCTTTTGGCTTCCCTGGGCCACACTGGAAGAAGAATTGTTTGGAGCCACACAGAAAATACACTAATGATAGCTGATGAACTAAAAGAAGAAATAAGTCGCAAAAAATCTCATAATGTTTTAAGAGTTTGTGTTGGGCCACATTCTAAGGCTTGCTGGGCCACACATTGGACATGCCTGCTAAGACCAAGGGAGCGAGTGACCAGCGGGATTCAAGATGGCACCCCAGCTAACTTGTGCTCACTGCTCTCCTGCCAACAGCCTACACGGACCTCTTCCTGCCGCTGCTGAGCCGCTGTCCCTCTGCCATGGGAATAAAGAATAAGGATGGGGAGACCCCTGGGCAGATTCTAGGCTGGGGACCCCCCTGGGATTCTGCTGAAGAGGAGGAAGAAGATGAGGCCTCCAGGGAGCGTGAATGGAGGGACAAGCTGCAGGGAGAGCTAGAGGACGAGTGGCAGGAGGTCATCGGGAGGTTTGAAGGTGAGGAATTCCTACTCACAGCCACCGTCCCCCAGAGGCTGCTTTTCCCACACCCCCCACACGAATGCTCGCACTGCTTCTCTCGCCCCATCACCTTCTCACAGCCTCTCCCCGACCATCCCCATCCTGCCCTCTCAAACAGACGATGCTTTCCATGAGGCCCAGGAGCCTGAGTCCTTCTCAGCCTGGACTGACCGGCTGGCCCGGGAGCATGCCCAGAAGCACCAGCAGCGTCAGGAAGCAGAGGGGGCCTGCCGACCCCGCCAGGCGGAAGGCTGCAGTCACAGCTGGCAGCAGCAGGAGGAGGAGCAACGGCTCTTTCGAGAGCGGGCCAGGGCCAAGGAGGAGGAGCTGCGTGAGAGCCGAGCCCGGAGGGAGCGGGAGGCTCCCTGGGACCGAGGGCTGGAGCCAGGCCGGGCAGGGCCTGGGGCCGAGCACCCAGAAGGAGAGGGGAGGGGCAGCCTCTGGCGCTTTGGCGATGTGCCCTGGCCCTGCCCCGGGGGAGGGGACCCAGAGGCCATGGCTGCAGCCCTGGTGGCCAGGGGCCCTCCCTTGGAGGAGCAGGGGGCTCTGAGGAGGTACTTGAGGGTCCAGCAGGTCCGCTGGCATCCTGACCGCTTCTTACAGCGCTTCCGAAGCCAGATTGAGACCTGGGAGCTGGGCCGCGTGATGGGAGCTGTGACAGCCCTTTCTCAGGCCCTGAATCGCCATGCAGAGGCCCTCAAGTGACCTCAGGGAAAGAGTGGGAAACTGTAAGGAGTGCAGCCTTAGGGGCACAATACAGCAGGCAGGGATTGGTCAGAGATGTGGTGACACGGAGGCCAGTGCTGCACTCCAGAGAATATAGGGTGGCAGTGAGACTGGTAATGAGCAGAGCTGGGGAGGACCTGGCCACCACTGCTCCTTGACTCTGCCACTTCCTAATAAGACCTGGTTCCACATCACACTCCTGGTGTCTCCTCTGCCTTTTCCATTGCTGTGGTTTTCGTCACCCATGACATCTCCTTTCCCACCCGCCTGCCAGAACCCACAGCTCCTACACACCTGTGACATGCACGCACACACTGCTATGTGACCTCAGCTGGAACCAAGAAGCCCCCTGCTTGCCCATGAAGGCCCAGTTTGTCCCTCCAGTCGCACTCCACTCCCAACCCTGGGCTCCCCTCCACTCTGCAATCAGTGGCTGGAGAAATAGATGTGAACAGAGGCAAAAAAGAGAAGAAAACCAGTTTCCCTCCCCTCCCCATGTCCCCAGCCAGAACCACATCCTCCTCCTCACTGAGTACCCGCTTCCCCCAGCACAGGGCTTTCCCTTTGCTGAGTCACTGAATGATCTGAGTTGGGGGCAGCTGGAGCTGGAGCTGTGGGAGGTCCGGGGATAGAAGCAGAATGGACAGAGGAAGAGCCCTGTGGAGGAGCAGAATTTCGGTTGCTAAAATTAGTAACAGGGGAAGTAGACAGAAAGGACCAAATGATGTAACCTGGGTTGTCTGTTCTTGGGTAACCAGGGATCCACACCCAAGGCCATCTCTGCCCTCTAGTCTCAGCCCTACCACTCCCCCAGGGCCCTGAGGAATCGAGTAAAGAGATAAAACAGAATCACAACAGTTGAGCTACAAAATTACTAAAATGAAGTATGTTGAGGTATGAGGACGTGATTCTGTTTTTGTTTTAACTAGCCTAGGAACTTCAATTTTCAATCTTCTAGTCCTGCGTCAATGCCTGGGCATAGACCAGACCTGCAGGTCACCCTGGTTACCCCAAAAGACTCATATCCATAAAGCTGACATCCATTATTCAGACCACTGGGTATAACCAGACCTGGCACCCATCTTCCAGACCACCTGACACCTGACTAGCGCCCATCTGCACTAACATGAAGACTGAGACCGCAGGACTGATACTTCTCAAAAATGCACTTTTTACTGTAAGAACTGTGAAATTTTCTTTCTTTGGAAAACTTCTCAGTTTTTGCCTCATTGTGTTTCCAGTTGGCAAAGCCTAAAATCCTTGAATAAATCTTTACCATTTATTTCTAACCCTTTTCTATTTCATTCGACAGCCCCAGGTCCCCGGTCCCTGAATCCAGCTTCTGCCCATCCCAAACCTCTGTTTCATCTGGAGGCCGCCAGGCCTGGCCTTCCAGGTCTCCTTTTCCTGAGTGGTAGAGGGAAGGGGCCATCCCACTCTTCATTCTCAGTTCTCACTCCAGCCCCCTGGACTGGGACAAGAAGTTGTAGACAGTACCAAACCTCCCCGCCATCCCCCAGGCCACAAGGAATTGAAGAGAAAGGACGGGACTTGGGACTAAAGGTACAGGCATGCGCTGGCATACACAGTCTGCACACATCTGCATCAGAGAAGCTCATGAATCAGAAACTTAGTTCTCAGGTTTGGAGCCCTGTTCTACACGGGAGAACCCCAGTAGTGGAAGTGGAGGGTGTTAGAAAACAGGTGGCAGGGGTAGCCTTTGGAAGCATGGGAACATGGGGTGAACATGAGACCCACAGAGGAGACAGAGAGCCAAGAGGCTCAAGGCCTCCAAGGGACCCACCAGATGTTCGAGGGTCAGGAGGAAGAAGGGCTGGTGAGAAAGAGCCTGTGAGAGGAAGCTGCTGTGATTCAGAGAAGAGATGGAGCTGTGAGCAGCCCAGGCGTCCGGTTCCTCTCACAGGCCGGAGGTTTCGGAAGTGGCATGCAAAGAGCTTGGGTTTGGAGTGAGGGGGCGTTGGGGTTAGGATCCCTAAGCTGGGGGTTGGCAGGTAAGCAGCAGCAAACTCTTGTCTGAATTCGCTCCTCCACCCAGGAGGTTTCTCTCTGCTTTTGAAGCACATCGCTTCCCCTCTGCAAGAGTTACATAAAACCGAAGCAAAATAAGCCTTGATACCTGGTCCCCCCAGACCTCCCTCTTTTCAACGCCCCTCCCTGGTGTCTGGCCCCCAGCCCTGTTGGGGGTTCCCCTGAGATGAGGACTGTTCACTTTCTCTGACCACACGGTTTCCGCTTCTGTGTCTCTTTGTTTCCTAGGCTGATAAAAATACTGAGCCCTAGAGGCCCTGGCTTCCTCTGACCCCCTGGGGCCTGGCAGCAGGCATCCTGTCCACCACAGTGGGGGCAGGGAAGGGGCCCAGGGATCCCCGAGGGGTGACTCAGTTCCTACCTTGAAGCACAGGAGGTGGAAGAGTTCATATCTGCTCCTGGAGCTGGAGCGAGGAACAGTTCTTCGTGGAAGACACGTTGGGTTCCATTTAGGGAAAGGGGATTGGGAAGAAGACTGGCGAGATTGAAGAGGATCAGTTTGGGGGCTGGAGTCAGGGCAGGTCTGAGTTAAGTTAGGAAAAGGACCCAAAGGGACTCTGTTCAGTGCAGTTCATCCAAGCGTCAAGCAGCCCAATGATAAAGGCAGATTCTGCTTCAAGTTTACAGTCCCATCAGGGAAGCATGCCCTTAACCCATATGACCGATCCAAGTCTAACCACTGAAGGTTAGAGGGAGGCACAGTGGATACAGAAGTAAGAGGGGGGTTCCATCCAAAAGCACAGGGCCTCGCACGAGGGAGAGCGCATCTGAGGCTGCGCAGACCAGTAGGTGGTATTCCTATGGGCAGAGATGGATGGAAGGGCTCCGTAGGTAAAGGAAACGGCCTGAGCAGAGGGTGGGAGTCAGAAAACAGTATGTTAGGAATAGGCGAGTGTTCCAAGGTGGATGAAGCACAGGTGTGAGTGAGCACGTGTTGGAGGGACCGGGAAATGGGAAGCTAAGCGACTTGGGACTTCATCCTGCGTTCAGTGGCCCTGTGACAGCTGTGAAGAGGGAGAGCAGGTGAGCACTGCAGGAGTGCAGACACGGGGTGAAGAAGAAAACAGCGACGTGTTAACCATGTCGAGCTGCTTTCGTAACATCAGCAATCCTGCCAACAACTGTCCAAAAGGTGAGGGTGGGTCTCCACTATGCAGATGAGGGAACCAAAGTTCATCTTTGTCCTGTAACTTGCTTAAGGCCACACAGCTACACGGTAATGGAAGCAGCATTAAACTCTCACTCCAAAACCCGTGTACTTCCTAAGTTCCCAATTTAATTCCAAATGGCATTAAAAGAGGGAACAGATTTTTATAAACTCCGAGAGTGTTAGTCAGGACATGACAAGTGATTGGGTGGTGGGAGTGAGGGAAGAGGAGTCTTAAAGCCTGGGGGATTGGAAAAATGATGAGGCCCCAAACCAAGGGGATGCATGGCTGTAGGGAAAGATAAGGAGTTAATTTCAGACATTCATTCGATAAACTTTTATTCAGTAGCTGATAGGAGCAGGGTGCTCTGCCAGACAACGGGTAGAAATGAAGTAAAGTCACTGCTCAGCACTTGCAGTCTCATGAGACAAACAATATACAAGTATACACTTACCTACGCATGATCGTGGGAGGAGCACCTGTTAGGGTACCGAAGTGCTCAAACAAGGCCTGCCGAGTTGGAGGTGTTAGCACGCCCCCCCAGGTGGAGATTTCCAGCAAGCAGGTATGGAGCTTGACAGGGAAGTCTGAGCTGGAGAGGTCTGGGCATCATTCCTCTCTCAATGGAGGATGAGCCTCTGAGTAGACAGGATTCCCAAAAGACAGGCTGACCAAACAGCCCTGGGGATGATCAAAGGAAGAGGCCCCGGTAAAGGAGGGAGGCTGAGGAGCAGTGAGAGAAGTAGGGCAAGGGATGGGTGTGCCAAGTGGAGGCAGGCAGCCATGTCTGGTGCTTCAAAGAGGTCTAGTAGGTGAAGGTTGAACAGATTCTTTGGGTTCAGGAACTAGATGATTACAAATATCGAGAAAATAGTTTCCAGTTACCCAAGGGGCAGAAATCACTCTACATGGGTTGAGGAATGAGTGGGAGGTGAGGAAAGGGAGGTAGTGGGTACAAAGTCATAGAATGGTGAATATGGTAGATAACTAAGAATCGTCTCTAGTTCAACCCACGAATTTTGCAGCTGAGGAAAATTTTACCAGTTCCCGAAAAAGAGGTTAGTTAAGGGGGTTCGTCTCTGGAAACATCGCGTGGAAAGGAAAGGGGAGAGATGGAATGGACATTTGAGGGAGAAAGACAGTCCAGGGAGGGATTTTTTATTTTTTGAGGAAAAACAAAGGAAACTTGAATATGGAGAGTGAAGGGAAGATGCGTGAAGAGAGGAGGCTACTAAAAACATGAGAAGAGGAGGAAGGATATAATAAAGACAGAGGAAATGGGATACAGAGTACAGAGGGCTGGCCTGGGACAGGAGAAGAGTACGTCTCTCAGTCAAGAAGAAAGAAAAGAAGGAAGGAAGGAGCTCTACCTTGGATGGCTTTAAGCTTAATGAAATAGATAACAGCATCATCAAATACAAGGAAAGAGGGAGGGTGGAGAGCATAAGAGGCATGGAGACCTAGAACATCACCTGCAGTGTGACAGAATCAACAAGAACCAGAACACCGAGGCCTCTTATGTGACATGGCTCCTGCCATGCTTGGCAGCCTAGGAGGAAGACTTAAAGATGAGACCATTGAGTTTACCCAAATCACCCAAATCAAGTTTTTCTAGGTCTTCTTGCTAGAACATCAGATAGGTAACTGATTCTAAGGTTGAAGCACTGAGAGGTCAGAGTGTAAGAGTCATGTGGTTTTGAAGTCTCTAAAGATGGTGATAGGGGATAGATATGGAGGAAAACTGAGTTAGATCTACAAGTTGTTAAGCATGTGATAGGGCAGTTGGTGGACAAAACTGGGCCGTCTAGACAGGGAGAGGATGGCAAACACAAATGGCATGAGCTTCAAGAGCCGAGGAGGTGGTTATCAGTGGTGCAGGGGCGAGGGGAATAGTGGCCTCTCCTCTGCCCCCTGCCCCTAGTGATGGGGTAAAAGAAAGGGCAGCCTTCCCCAAAGAGAGAAGGAGCATCATTAGAAGAAATCTAGGCTTCCAAGTACCAGAAGAAGGTGCTTTCAAAACTGAAATAGAAGATTCAGATCTCAAAGGAGTTCCACAGAATATTGTGACATGAATTTGTGGAAGTGTCCTTGTAAGGTAGGGAATCTAATCCAGGGAGGTTACATCCCAGTGAGAGTTCAGAAGACAAAGTCTGGAGGCTTTTGCTTCTGGAATCAGGAGGTTGCTGCTTCTGGAATTTAAAATGAAAGATGCCTACTATTTATTATGAGAGGAAACATAAATACCTTAAAGGTATCTTAGAGGGATGCATAAGATAAGTTCTCTTCAAGTTCCATGGCTTTAAATACCTACTTCATGCTGACAACTCCCAATGTTGTCTCTAGCTCTGTCCTTGCCTCTGAAATCCAGACTTATGTATCCAACTGCCAAGTGACATCTCCACTTGGATGTCTGTCTGATAGATGAGACTTAACATATCCAAAATTGAACTTGTGACTCTCCCACCCCATCAGAATCCTGCATCTCTCTCAGTCTTCCCATCTTCCACCCCTACCCCCACCATTCATCCAATCCCTCATTTTATCCTGTCAGTTCCACCCCTGAAATGTATCCCACATTTGTGTACCTTTCTCCATCTTCATGCCTGCCCCCACCTTCTACCCACGATTACAGCAATTGCATTTTAACTGGTGTCACTGCTCCTACAACCCAGTCTAAACACAGAAGCCACAGTAATCTTTCAGAAACGTAAATCCAGTCACCTCTGCCTCACAACTCTCTCTCTCCTTCTCTCTCTCTCTCTCTCTCTCTCTGATGCCTTCCAAATATCCCCATGGTTGAATAAAACCCACATGCTTTACGCACTGCGTGACCTGGCCCCTGCTCTCCTCTCCAACTTCAGGTCCCACCCCTCTCCCACTCGCTCTCTTTGCTCCAGACACACTGGTTCCTTCCATTCCTCAACACCCTTAGCTGGTGTCCACCTTTTCAGTAGATATTCCCTTTGCCTAGAATGCTGCCCCTCCAAACCTTCACCTGGTCACTCTTGTCATTTGGGTCTTAGCTTAAATGGCACTCACTCAGAGAGGACTTGCCTGACCACTGTGTCTAAAGTCATCACCTGCCACTGTAATCACATGCCCCATCTAACTTCCTTACAGAACCACTTAATTGATTTCTTCTTCAGTTGTATTACTTTCCCACCCTGCCTCACTAGGATATGTACTCCCTGAGTGGGAGACCTTGTCTAACTGGTTTGCCACCATAGCCCTCCTGCCTAGAACAGTGTCCAGCATGCAGTAGGTGTTCAGCAAAGACATTAAACAAAGGGATGGATGAGTAATGGGGAAATCAGGATAAAGCTCAACTTTAGGTTTGTGGCTCAAACTGGACTTACATTTAGAGTCAGGTTTAACTATAGGGTTAAGAATGGTGAACTGCTGGTTTCAAGATGAGCTCTAGGAACAGGGTTGGGTTAGTTTAGAGGATATATTTGTTTTGTGGTTCATTTATTGGGATGTGTTTAGATCTGACGTTAGAGTTGAGTTTGGGTTGTGATTTGAGTTGAGGTTAAATTTGGGTTAGGGTCAAAGTTGATATTAAATCCTCATTTTGGTTTTGAGGCTAAGCTCAGCTTTGAAGCTAATGTCATTTCAGCCTCCTTGGAAGCCTCAGAGATTTCGCTAGTTTCTCCACACAGAGATCACTGTAGAGACTATATTTCCCTGAGTTTGGGGCACAAGACTCCACTCATCACCACTCCCACTCAGGGAAAGCCCCAAACCAACTGCTGGCCACCCCAAGAAAGAAACCAAATTTCACACAACCTCTGAAACTGAGATTGAAACCAAGATTGGCCCATCTCAAGGAGCATCCTTCAGCATATCACAAACACCCATGACATCGAGCCTGGCCTAGATCTTGCCCTTCCTTCCTCTCTGTCTCTCATGTCTCCTCATCACCATCACTCCTCACCTTCCCCTTTTCGTCCGTCAATGCCCCAGTCTTTCTCTCTGACCTAAGTTTCTCTCTTTCTCTGTTTCTCACTGTTAATTGCAAACAGCTTTTGATATTTTTATATAGCTGAGGTCTCTGCCCATCAGCTCCTATCATTAGCGAGGCAGGAAGACACAACAGGAAGAAAAGGACTCCCAGAGAAAGAGGGGCACAGAGACAAGGAAAGGAGCAGGGACCAAGAGGGAAACCAACAGGACATAAGAGACAGGGCGAATAAAACAGTAAGAAGACAAGATACAGTCCCAGATGTTTAAGAGACATCTGTGACTGTTATTCTCCATCATGTCTGATCAGCCACCAAGACCTATATATTTTGTCTAGAAACTCTCTCCTCCTTTCTGTTCTGCTGCTGCCTCAGTATAAATGCAGACTCTTGTCGCCGGCTACGTCATTGCAAAACCCTCCTAACTGGTCTCCATACTTGTGGATTCCCCTCCAGCCCCACAACTGCCCTACCTCAATCCACTCTTCTTATAGTAGCCGCACTCATTTTTATAATATACCAATCTGGGCAAGGCCATCTCTCCCTTAAATTTTTTGGTGGCTCTCCATTATAATTAGAAAGGGCTTCAACCTTGGTTTCCAACCTTCAGAATGT
The DNA here is from genome assembly GCA_004026885.1 of Lyroderma lyra. NCBI lineage: Eukaryota > Metazoa > Chordata > Mammalia > Chiroptera > Megadermatidae > Lyroderma > Lyroderma lyra. The sequence goes on from PVJL010002640.1 coordinate 59,868, forward strand.
GTTCTCAGCTTACCTCTCAGGCTTCAGCTCTTTTCCTTCTATTTGCACCTGATTGCACATCTCAGCACAGTTCATACTATCTTTTGCTTCCAGTCTTTGCACATATTGTTCTCTCCATCTGGAATATCCTTCCCCATCTTCTTTGCCACAATACTTAATGCCTGCATCACCTCTCCCACAAGTTCATTGGCTTTTCTGTGGACTGCCATATGCCCACTGTCTCAGAACTTATCACACCTTATCATAATTATCTGATAACTTTTCTGTCTCCCATAGTGGTGTTTGAGCTCCCAGAGGTCAAGAGACTGCCTTTCACATCTGTATCCTGAAGACCTTGTGCAAGGTGTTCAATAAATGTTTGTGGAATAGAGAGAAAGCTAAAGAGATGGAATGAGCATGAAAGAAATAATACGTAAGACTAGTAAGGCATGAAAGGCAAAGTTGCAGGGCTTCAAGTTGCAGGAGGGAAACAGGAGAAATAGCCCATACATGCCCTAAATGCTACTTATGAGCCACAGGATACCAAGACCCCTCAGGGACTTTGTGCCAGGGGACAGCGGCAAAGCGCCCAATGCCACAGAGTGGGGCATTCAGCTTCCAGCACCACCCTCAGCACCAGTCCCTCCAAAGCCCTCCAAATGAAAACATAACATTAGGAAGAGTAATTGTTTTCTCAATCTTATGTGACATGAATAAAATCATCTTTAGAAACCTTGCTTTTTGTAAGCCTGCAACTTGCAAGCCATGTGAAAACTGGCTCATGTTCAAGAATGTTCGTATCAGCGTTTTTCATATTAGCCCCAACTAGAAACCAACCAAATGCCCATCAACGGAAGAATAAATAGAATATATTCACCCATCAGAATATCACATCACAATGAAAAAAACCCATTACAGATACCTGTACCCAAACCGATGATTCTCACAAACACGCTGTTGCATGAAAGAAGCCAAACACAAATGAGCGCACTCTGTGTGAGTCCATTTATCTGAAGTTCAAAAGCAGGAAGAACTAATCTTTGGGGCTAGAGGTCAGAAAGTGGTTGGTTATCTTTGGAGGCTATCAGCTGGGAGGGAGCATGAGAGAACCTTTTGGGGACCTGAAAATGTTGACCTGGGTGGTGGCTACACGGCTGTAAACAGATGGGAAGCGCACCTCACTGTGTCTCAGTCACACATCAGAAAACGGGAGAAATCCTTCACCATTTTAAAACAGTGTTTAGCTCTACAAGTGCAGCTTCAAGACAAGTGGCTTGGCTGCTGGTTCCTTGATCCTGGGCCCCCTTGATCTGCAGGGGGCCCCTGGAGGTCAGGAGAAGTGGGTGTTCTACAGGAGTGCAATGCAACCTCATCACACATGGGGGTGCATGGCATCATGTCTGGGTAGGGGGACCATAACACGTACCTTCCAAACAGGACACTTTTAGAGGGGGCTCCATGAATATTTTCACCAGGATAACATGTATAAACCATGATGTCCCCAGGCAAGGGGGTATACAATGAAACTTTTTGACATGAAACCTGCCAGACTACCCGGAAAGTACACATTCTGGGACAAGCATGACTTGAGCCATTTGGGACAAGGACAGGGGTACAAGAGAAGGAAATGGGCACAGAGAGAAGTCTGTAATCAGCCAAGGGTGCCGAGGTATTACATATCATCACTTTTCAGGGAACCAGACCTGCAGACCACACCCCAGCTGCTCTTCCTTGGCCTCCTACGAATTTACTGTCCCTTCCCTGGAACTCCTAAGCCTGACCCCACTCCCTGGCCCTCCCAGCCCACAATTCCCCTGACCCCACTGCTTTTCCCAGAACTCAGTCATCTGAGCCCTGAGCCTGCGGTTCTTCCTAGGCCTCAGCCTTTCCTGCCTTCGGCTGAAACAGCAGCATCTTCTAAGCCCTGGGGGCTTCCCCGGGCCCCAGCCCCGGCCTAGAACCCGCCTGCTGCCTGCCACGCTGCCACTGCCGCTTCCTCTATAAAGGGACCCAGGCGTCCGGGCCCAGGGGCCCCGCACAGCAGGTGAGACTCTTCCGCCCCACCTCCCTGGGCCAACCCGGTGGTGGGCTCTCTCCCCGGACTTCAGCCCGGGCCTGCCTGGGCCTGGGCCTGGGCCTGGGTGGGTTAGGTTTTGGTTTGTTCCTTTCTCTCTGACTCTTCATCTGTCAGTCTCTTTCTCTCGGCCTCTGTCACACATTCTCTGTTTCTGCCACAATCCCTCTCTGTTCCCTTCCCGTCTCTGTTGGTCTTTCTGTCTCCCCCTGCTCACCTTGGGCTTTCCCTGCCTGCATCTGGTCCCCTTCTCTGTCTGTCACCCTGTGTCTCCTGACGGCTGTCTCCTCGGTCAGGACGCCTGTCTTCCGCAGCGCCCCGCGCCCCGCCCCGCCCCGCTCACCATCTCTCTCCCTGCAGGTTCTCCCCATGACACCACCTGGACGTCTCCACCTCCCAAGGGTGTGTGGCACCCCCCACCCCCTCCTCCTTCTGGGGCTGCTGCTGGCCCTGCCGCCTGAGGCCCAGGTGAGGCAGCAGGAGAATGAGGGTAGCAGGGTGGCCCAGCTGAACCGTGGGCCCTAAAGCCCCTCTCAACTGCATTCTCCCTTAGGGGCTCCCTGGTGTTGGCCTCTCACCCTCAGCTGCCCGGACTGCCCTTCAGCACCCCCAGAAGCACCTCGCACAGGGCACCCTCAAACCTGCTGCTCACCTTGTTGGTAAAATCCGCCTGCCTTCCCAGACATGTAGCTCCAGCCCTCCTCCTACCTCCTCCCTTCAGGGACCCAAGCATCTAATGACTGCATCTCTCTCCCAACTTCCCCCACCCCCCAAAACAGAGGCTTCCACTCCCTCTGTCCTCCCAACCACCCCCAGAACTCTGCCCATCACCTTCTCCTTCAGGGGCTGACACCTCTTCCGCCCAGGTCCTTGACCCCTCACCACCACCTATCGCTCTTCCTAGGAGACCCCAGCACACAGAACTCACTGCTCTGGAGAGCGAACACGGACCGTGCCTTCCTCCGCCATGGCTTCTCTCTGAGCAACAACTCCCTCCTGGTCCCCACCAGCGGCCTCTACTTCGTCTACTCGCAGGTGGTCTTCTCTGGGGAAGACTGCTTCCCGAAGGCCGCCCCCACCCCTCTCTACCTGGCCCACGAGGTGCAGCTCTTCTCCTCCCAGTACCGCTTCCACGTGTCACTCCTCAGCGCCCAGAAGTCAGTGTGCCCAGGCCCGCAGGGCCCTTGGGTGCGTTCGGTGTACCAGGGGGCTGTGTTCCTGCTCACCCAGGGGGACCAGCTGTCCACTCACACAGACGGTGTTTCCCACCTTCTCCTCAGTCCCAGTAGTGTCTTTTTCGGAGCCTTTGCTCTATAGAAAAATGCAGAAGGAAAAAATTGGGTTCAAGGCCTTCTCCCCTTTTGCCTCCATCCTGACCATTTCAAGGGTCACCACACCTCTCCTTTGACCATCCTGACAGTCTCAGGTCTTCCCTGCTCACTCACCTGGAGCTTCCAAAGGAAGAGTCCTCGGCACCCCAGGGCACCCCCCATCCCGAACCACCCGGATGCTCAGCTGAGGATTTCAAGCCTGCCTAAGGATTCCCACCCAGAGCGCTCCCCCACCTGCTGTGCTGCCAGTCCACGGGGGCTCAGCCCTGGACACGAGGGGGAGCAGACAGGTCAAGGAGCTTGGATGGATGACTTGAGGCAGGGAGGGGGGATTATTTATGAAGGGAAAAATTAAATTATTTATTTATGAAGGATGGAGACAAGGGAATAATAGAGAGACATCAAAGAGAGAGATAAAAATGCCCAAGAGGTGAAGATGAGAGGGTACTGGCACAAGGATGACCTATCAAGAGAGAAATCTAGTGGGTCAAAGGGACCAAGGGGCTCTAGAAGGAAGTGAAAGGCTCTGAAGAGCCAGCCACTGCTTGACTAGACACCCCCCGGGGTGACGTCTGCACCCTCGATAAAGCCCAATAAACCATTTTTCTCTGAAATGCTGTCTGCCTATGTCTGTCTGTCCAGAAGGAGAATTCAGGAGCTGTGGGTGTACAAAAAGATAAAGGACCTAAGGAGCTCCAGGTGGGGAAATGTGGGGGACTCACAGGGGAGAGGCAGCCAGGCCGCTGCAGGGGAACCAAAGGATGAGCTGAGATGACAAAGGAAAAATGCGGGTCCAAGGCTTGGAGGGGTGGAGGTCAGGGGACCCCTGGCAGACATGGCCACATGAGAGGCCCTGAGGAATGGGGGTTACGGGAGTCCTCTGGAGGGAAGTGACCACACCAGGGGGTATTTAAGACTGAGGAGGGAGCATGGGGGTCACCTGGAAGACATGACAGTGCAACGGGGACACACAGGGGACATCTGAGAGACATGGTCAAGCACAGGGGCTCTGAGGGCTAGGGCTGTCTCTAGGAATCTGAAGGGAGCAGGAGTTCTTAGGGGACACATGACCACACAAGGGAGTTCCGAGGGGTGGGGGCTTCATGAGCAAATCAAGGCCTCAGCTTCCTGTGGAAGCCAAGACTGAAACCAGCACTGAGACCCTGGTCAGAATGAAAGGAGAAGGCCTGCCCTGGTGGGGTTTGTGAATTCCCAGGGTTGCTTCCACTCCCTGTGGGGCTGTCCCAGACTTGTCCCTGCTATCTCTGCCCCAAGTCCTTCCAGAGGCCCCATCCACACACCCAGCCTCAAGCTCACCTTACCCTGACCCCCGGGACCCAAACATGTCTCAGAACCCAGACAGCATCCCCCAGGTTTCTTCCCATGGTGGACTCAGCTTTCTGAAAACTTTCCCATTTCTAGTTCTGCCCCTACATGAGTCCTGTCTGGAAATCAGAGGGACACAGGCCACAGACCTGGTCCCCAAAAGGAATGGAGACCATGAGAATTGGGGCAGAGGGAACAGGGGTCTAGTTTTATGAGTCCTACATTCACAGCAGTAACTAGCCCAGCAAGCCACCCCCACCCCCGAATCCAAGCAGGGGGGTAGGAAGTATCCTTGATGCCTGGGTGTCCCCAACTTTCCAAACTCCCACCCCCACAGTGGAGAAGAAACCGAGACCGAAGGTGTAGGGCTTACTACCGCTTCCTCCAGATGAGCTCATGGGTTTCTCCACCAAGGAAGTTTTCCGCTGGTTGAACGAGAGCCTTTCCCCGCCCTCCTCCCCAGGCGTATAAATGCAGCTGTTTGCACAGCCAGCCAGCAAAAGCTCCCTCAGCGAGGACACTAGGGGACCAGCAAGGACAAAGAGAAGCAACTCCAGACTCCCCTGGAAAGAATCTCTCAGAGGATACAGCCCTCAGAGAAGCAGGCGACTCTCTCTAACATACACTGCCCCAGGGCTGCACCATCTCCTAGCTGGACTTGAGCCCCTCTGCAAAAGACACCATGAGCACTGAAAGCATGATCCGGGATGTGGAGCTGGCTGAGGCACTCCCCAAGAAAGCAGGGGGCCCCCAGGGCTCCAGACGGTGCCTGTGCCTCAGCCTCTTCTCCTTCCTCCTTGTGGCAGGAGCCACCACGCTCTTCTGCCTCCTGCACTTCGGGGTGATCGGCCCCCAGAGGGAAGAGGTGAGTGCCTTGCAGCCTGGGTTCCTTCTGCCACTCAGGGAGAAATGGAGGGAAAAGGGGTGAGAGATGGGCTGGGGGAAAGAGGCAAGCTGATGGGGAGAGGTGGGGAGGGAAAACAAGGAGAAAGATGGGGAGGCAGATCGGGGAAGAGAGAAGATGGAGAGATAGGGTGTCTGTCACATGCAAGGAGCTCAGTAAGCATTTGTGAATGAATGAATGGATGAATGAATGAATGAAGCAGATAAACATATAAAAGAGATGTGGGGTGTGGGTAGAGAGATGGGGATAAAACAGGTAATATGATGGTTAATTAGAAAGAGATATAGGAGATATGGAAGGATGAAGATAGGGTATGGAAGGCCCTCAGTGAAAGATTGTTGAATGGATGGATGGATAAATAAAGGAAAAACAGAGAGAGAAAACTAGGCAGAGTGTAAAAACCTGGTAAGCAGCCAGACTGCTTCTGCTTTGGGGATGACTTGCCTCCTTCTTCTCCCCAACAGTTTACATCTGGCCTCCATCTAATCAACCCTGTGCCCCAGACACTTGGTAAGTATTTCCTCAAAGGACTCTCTTCTACTTTTGGGGTTGGGTGGAGGGGGGTTAGTCCTCGGATGGTAGCAGTGCAGGAAATGTAGAGCTGGGATTTGGGTGGAATGGTCGTCAAAGTAGCAGGGTATTTTCTGAGAAGCTTAAGGGTCTCACCTTTTTCTTTCCTCTTTCTTCCTCAGGATTATCTTCTCAAACCCCAAGTGACAAGCCTGTCGCCCACGTTGTAGGTAAGAGATCTGAGGATGTGTCTGGGGGATGCACGGTGGAGGGATAGGGTTTGGGGGCTGGACCCAGGCCGAGGGTGGACAGACCTTGTAGATGTGACTCGCTGAACTCAAGGGGAGGGTGGAGAAACAGCGCAGGCCTTGAGGGGGCTACTCAGGACTTCATGGCCAGATGGGATATTGGAGGACAGACAGCGGGAACAGGAACCGGATGTCGGGGGTGGGCAGAACTTAAAGGCCAGGATGTGGAGAGTAGAACCAGCAGGGTCACACTGACTCACCTCTCTCTCCCTCTCTCCCTCCCTCCAGCAAACTCTGATGCTGAAGGACAGCTCCAGTGGCAGAACGATGTGGTTGCCAATACTCTCCTGGCCAATGGCGTGCAGCTGATAAACAACAAGCTGGTGGTCCCTTTGGACGGGCTGTACTTCGTCTACTCCCAGGTCCTCTTCAGTCATCAAGGCTGCCCTCATAACCACGTGCTCCTCACCCACACAGTCAGCCGCGTCGCTGTCTCCTACCAGAGCAAGGTCAACCTCCTCTCTGCCATCAAGAGCCCTTGCCATGGGGAGACCCCAGAAGGAGCTGAGGCCAAGCCCTGGTATGAGCCTATCTACCTGGGAGGGGTCTTCCAGCTGGAGAAGGGTGATGAACTCAGCGCAGAGATCAACCTACCTGAGTATCTTGACTTTGCGGAGACCGGGCAGGTCTACTTTGGGATCGTTGCCCTATGAGGAAGCAGGACGTCCACCCTCATCCCCTCAATCCCTTTATTATCCACTCCTTCAGACCCCCTCACCTCCTTCTGGGTCAGGGAGGGAATTAGGGGCTCAGGGATGGCCCCCAAGCTTAGAACTTTAAACAACACTTAGAAACCTAGGATGCAAGAATGTATGGCCTAAACAGTGGGGCACTGCCCACCACCGAGCATTTGAACTGAGCCTTCCAGAATGCAATGAGGTCTCAGGATCCCTGCATACAACCTGGGACACCTGCAGTGTGGAAGCCAAGAACATTTTGTTCTGGCCAGAACGCTTCAGAACATCTCTTGAGAAGATCTTCCCTAAAACTTGACATGAGTGGACTCAGGCCTCCCTTTCTTCGAATGTCTCCTGATTTTTACCTGAGATGGAGAGCCCAGCCCCTCCCCCATGAGGCTAGCTCCCCCTATTTATGTTTGCACTTGTGATTATTTATTATTTATTTATTATTTATTTATTTACTGATGAAAGTATTTATTTAAGGGGCCGAGTGTCCTGGGAGACCCGAAGCAGGGGCTGCCTTGGCTCAGAGATGTTTTCTGTGAAAATGGAGCTGAGCTCTAGGCTGTTCCTACCTGGCCTCCTGGCCTCTGTGCCTCCTTTTGCTTATGTTTTTAAAAAATATTTATCTGATCAAGTTGTCTGAATAATGTTGATTTGGTGACTGACTGTCACTACATCGCTAAACCTCTGCTCCCCAGGGGAGTTGTGTCTGTAACCACCCTACTGGTCAGTGGTGGGAAATAAAGTGTGCTTAGAAAAGAAACATGGTCTCTCCTTGGAATTAATTCAGCATCGGCCTCTCCTTGGGGGCGGGAGGCTACTCCCTGAAGTCTTCTCTCTCTACAGGGCTTAAGATCCTGGACCCAGTACCCACTCCTTAGCGGGCTGGGACTCACGAGAGGCTACATAAGACAAAGCCCAGTCCAATAGGCCCCACCCCCAGGAAACTGGAGCCTGAACCTAATCAGCTCTCCCTCGGGGCATGGGAATTTCCAACTCTGGGAATTCCAACCCAAGCCGGGGAAGTCCGGCAGCTCAGCTTTTCAGATGAGATTTCTGGTTGTTGCGGCCTGTGAGAGAGAGTCCGGGAGGAGCCACATGCCCTGGCACCTGAATCGTAGCCAAAGAACTTCCAAACATTCAGGTAGTTCAAATCACCCGATCCAGGGGCCCCACCAGCCAACCCTGCAATCTAAACCAGTCAGCGAACTTCATCTATCAGATAGAGATAGGAACACATACCGCATATGGATCCACGAGAGAGCAGAAGGTACAAGCTACCTCAGAGCACCTAGTGTAGCACTTGGCATGGTAGACACTCAGTGAATTCTGACTTTTTTCCTTTATGCAGCCCCAAGCCATTCTTTCCCCTTCCATCTCCCAGTGGATGAAATTGAAGAGATGGAAGAGAGGAAAAAATAATTAGGAAAAAGATGTGGGTGAAGGGCCCACATGCCAGCTTGGTCTCACTGATTTTCTTGGTGGATGGTGACAGAAGGCATGTGAGGTGGGTGAAATGGAAGGAGAGAAGGAGAAAAGCACCCCTCCCACAGAAGCTCTTTTGGACACAGTCAAAAACAAATATGAAGTTAGAAATAGAGGCCCAGGGAATGTGAGCCCCATTGGGCTCAAGAGCTGGGATTCCTTCCCAGCCAGGGTTGCTAGTGAGGAATAGAATGAAGAAATAAAATGGAGTCATTATAGTCAAGCCACTAAATTATTAAAACCAATAGATTGGGGTATGGTAAACAATCCTATTCTTGTTTTAACTAGCCCGGAACTTAAACTTTTGAACTTTCTAGTCCAGCATCAATGCTTGGGTATACATTAAACCTCCAGAAAACCCTGTGATTACCCACCTGAAAGACTAAGGAAAGAATATTTACATATCCAGACCACCCAACATCCAGTATCCAGACCACCTGTCATTGTGAGTATTACTAGCTGGGACCAATCCAGAGGCTAAGAATGCAAAACTGATTCTTCTCAAGAATGTACTTTTTGCTATAAGAACCCTCAGCTTTTCTTTCTTCCTCAGTGCACTCTGGGTATTGCCCAGTGGTCTTTCCAGTTTGATGACCTTTGAATAAATCTTTATGCATTATTACCAGCCAAAGCCCCCTGATACGTTTATGCTCAGTCAACATTATGGTGGCAGCAGTGGGATCCACAGACTGCTTTGCTTTAATTCCAGCTCAACCATTGAATTCAGGATCCTAAAAAGAAACTTTGGCCATCGAAGTAAGTGCTTTAAAATTTCTGCTCGTTGCGCAGTGATGTTAGTGGGTTCCGTCTTCCATCTTTTGAGCCAACGGCCCTTCCTCCTGCTGAACTTCTAGGCGATCTCTGTCTGCGAGCTCATAGGAGCTTGAAACCGTCGTCACCCCTCCTACTCTCACAAGGGGGAAAATGGTTGAAGCAGATCTCCCAGGAAAGCTCTTCATTGGTGGCCTCAATACAGAAACAAATGAGAAAGCCCTTGAAGCAGTATTTGGCAAATATGGATGAATAGTGGAAGTACTCTTAATGAAAGATCGTGAAACCAACAAATCAAGAGGATTTGCTTTTGTCACCTTTGAAAGCCCAGCAGATGCTAAGGATGCAGCCAGAGACATGAATGGAAAGTCCTTAGATGGAAAAACCATCAAGGTAGAACAAGCCACTAAACCGTCATTTGAAAGTGGTAGACGTGGAACACCTCCACCTCCAAGAAGCAGAGGTCCTCCAAGAGGCCTTAGAGGTGGAAGAGGAGGAAGTGGAGGAACCAGGGGACCTCCTTCACATGGAGGGCACATGGATGATGGTTAAAATTCCATGAATTTTAACATGAGTTCTTCCAGGGGACCACTTCCAGTAAAAAGAGGACCACCACCACGAAGTGGGGGTCCTCCTCCTAAAAGATCTGCTCCTTCAGGACCAGTTCGCAGCAGCAGTGGAATGGGAGGAAGAGCTCCTGTATCACGTGGAAGAGATAGTTATGGAGGCCCACCTCGAAGGGAACCCCTACCTTCTCGTAGAGATGTTTATTTGTCGCCAAGAGATGATGGATATTCTACTAAAGACAGCTATTCAAGCAGACATTACCCAAGTTCTCGTGATACAAGAGATTATGCACCACCACCAAGAGATTATACTTACCGTGATTATGGTCATTCCAGTTCACGTGATGACTATCCATCAAGAGGCTATAGTGATAGAGATGGCTATGGTCGTGATCGTGACTATTCAGATCATCCAAGTGGAGGTTCCTACAGGGATTCTATGACAGTTATGGTAATTCACGTAGTGCTTCACCTACACGAGGGCCCCCGCCATCTTATGGTGGTAGCAGTCGCTATGATGATTACAGCAGCTCACGTGACGGATATGGTGGAAGTCGAGACAGTTACTCAAGCAGCCGAAGTGATCTCTACTCAAGTGGTCGTGATCGGGTTGGCAGACAAGAAAGAGGGCTTCCCCCTTCTATGGAAAGGGGGTACCCTCCTCCACGTGATTACTACAGCAGTTCAAGCCATGGAGCACCAAGGGGTGGTGGCGGTGGAAGAAGCCGATCTGATAGAGGGGGAGGCAGAAGCAGATACTAAAAACAAAACTTTGGACCAAAATCCCTGTTCAAAGAAACAAACAAAAAGGAACCTATTCTGTCATAACTACCCAAGGACTACTAAAAGAAAATTGTTACCTTTTTTAAATTTCCTGTTAAGTTCCCCTTACATAATTTTTATGTTCTTGTGAGAAAAAAACAAAACAAAACATGTTTAATCTTAGTTGATTTTGACATTGCTTTCAACAAGCAAATATTACATGTGTTAGGACTTGACTTGTGTACTAGTATTGTAATTTTCCAAGTATAGTGTCCATAAAGGCCACTTTCTAATTTTTCCCAGTAAATGAGGCAAGCCATTTTAAGATCTTCCACAAACATCTAGCCATCTAAAATGGAGAGATGAATCCCTCTGCCTATACAAACAAGCTAGCTATTAGAGAGTGGTAGGGGGTATACTATTAAGATATCACAGTCTTCAAACTGAAATCTCAAATGTTCTCAGTATGAAAAACCTGAGATCAGGTGCTCATGTAAGGAAAGTGCTACTCACCCAGTAAACCCAAAGCAGATGGATAGAGCTGGCCATATTTTTGCCTTTCCGAAATTACCTTGGGAATCTACAAGAACCTCCCCTTCTCCCCTCCTCCAATAAGACCATTTAAGTGTGTGTTAAGCAACTACAAAATACTAAATAAAAAGTTTGGCCAAAAAAAAAATTTCTTACTGTTTCTCCCCCCTGAAACTTGGTATTTCAAAGAATTTAATGCTTCCATAATCAGAAATTTGGCAAATTTGGAAGCTAAAGATTCAAAGTCTGATGGGAATTTTTAAAAAGCCTCCTCCGCCTGAACAGACACTTCTCCCAGGAAGACATACAAATGGCCAATAGATGTATAAAAAAATGCTCAATTTCACTAACTATTATGGAAATGCAAATCAAAACCGCAATGAGATACCACCTCACACCTGTGAGAATGGCTGTTATCAACAAGACAAGGAATAACAAGTGCTGGAGAGGATGTGGAGAAAAAGGAACTCTGGTACACTGCTGGTGGGAGTGCAAACTGGTACAACCACTGTGGAAGGCAGTGTGGAGGTTCCTCAAAAAATTAAAAATAGAGTTACCATATAACCTGGCAATCCCACTTCTGCGTATCTACCCAAAAAATTTACCAACCTTCTTCTGCAAATATATATGCACCCCAATGTTCATTGCAGCACTATTTATAGTGGCCAAATCATGGAAACACCCAAAGTGTCCTTTGTTAGATGACTGGCTAAAGAAGCTGTGGTACAAATACACAATGGGATATTACTCAGCTATAAGAAAAGATGAAATATTGCCATTTATGACAACATGGATGGATCTTGAGACCATCATGCAAAGCGAAATAAGTCAGACAGAAAAAAACAAGAACCATATTATTTCACTCTTTTGTGGAGCACAAAGCTGAAAGCAATAAAAAAACAAAAACTCATGGACACAATCCATAGTTTAGTGACTAGTGGTTATCTGAGGGTATGGGGGAGGAGGTGAGAGAAGAGGGAGGGGGAGTTAAATATATGGTGATGGAAAGAGAACTAACTGGGTGATGCACACATAACATAACACATAGAAGATGTAATGTAGAATTACACACCTGGAGCCTATTAATTTTTACTAATCAATGTCACCCCAATAAACCTAACAATAGAAAGAAAAAAATATTTTTAATTTAAAAAAAAAAGGCCTCCTCCCCTAAACTAAAAGAAAAAAAACCTAAGTACCAAAAAGAAAAGAAGCAAACTAGGAATGATGTAGTGGGTGGGTAGATCAACCTATGATGTCACTTCAGTTACAACCCAATTTTTTGGAGAATTGAGACCGATTGTCCTTATATTACAAATCTCTGTGAAACCAGAAATGCAGGTCTAGAAGCAGTTCAATGCCTACCTATCTTTGCCATCCTCAATTCCTGAAACTGAAGAAAAAGGGGTGGGGGGCAATTAAGGTTTTTTTAAAAGCACAAACTGCTGCTCTGACTCCAAGACTCCTTGCCAAAGATAAATACAAATCTTAGTTGTCTTATCTACAAAAATTAATTTTTAAAAAGTCCTAGCCATCTGAATAAATAAGTTTAACTTATTCCAATTGTTATAACTTAGCGGGGTTTTGCCTTACTGTACTGTCTCATGGCTGAATTTTTAAAAATGAAACTATCAGTTCTCTGTTTGCATCTCTCTGTATGTTCATGTGCGGTATTTTGTGTGGTATTTTCTACCTCCGGATGGTATTGCTAATTTGGAAAAGAGCCCTGTTTAATTGACTTAAAGGAATTAAGGGCTTACGTTAAAATTCTCAAAAATACAATAGAAACTAACCCAAATGCTTTTTAAAGATCATGTGATCTGGGAAAAATATTTAATATTAAAGCTGGTTTAAATTTGATTTGGTTAAATAGCATGTCTTTAGAGTTATCAGAATTATGTATAATACTTTTATTCTGCCTGGATTTATTAGTCAAATACGTTCATGAAACCTCTGTTGCAAAATTGGTCAGCATGAAAAATAATTTAGTATAATAAAATATTCATATGTAAGCTGAGCATAATTATTGAGAACAAGTAAAATAAATAAATGTACATGAATAAGAAGTTTTTAGGTGAACTTTTCAGCAATATTTATATTTTATGGTACATCTGCTTAGTTGCTCAATATCTTTTGGTAACTTTAGAGTTTTGCCAAGTTAAATGATGAGTCAAATTAAATTCATCGAATATCTAGATCATTTCCAAATAATAGAAAATACTGAAACATTAATTGCTAAGTCTATCTACTCTTGCCTTCTTATTACAAAGAAGTTAAAAGATAAATTTACATCTGTTAATGAATATGTTTCATACTTTGAGAAAGCATATGTTTCTAAAAATTATGATTTTTGCCAGCAAAAGGATCTATGTTTCTAGAAGTTATGAAATATATTCATAGATTTGCCAATCTAAAGAATGCTAATTGCTTATTTTTTAGTTGTCATTATAAATTAAGGTTTCTAAGTGTTAAGAATTCTAACTAGGGGTTCCCTGGTGGTGTAGTGGCTAGGCTTTGGTGCTGTCAACGCTGTGGCCTGGGTTCGACTCCCAGCCAGGGAACCACCAAAAAAGAAAAAAAGAAAAAAGAATTCTAATTAATATAGAAGGAAATAATATGCTTTCAGTAAAAGAAGATATAAGGTATGGTGGGAGTTCCCTGATGGTGTAGCGGCTTAAGGTTTTGGCGCTGGCGCTGGCACTCTCAGTGCTGCAGCCTGGGTTCGAATCCCAGCCAGGGAACTACCCACATACCAAAAAAAAGCAAAAAAATAAAAAAAGATATAAGGTATGGAAACACATTTTTAAGGAAATTAAAATGGTTTGTCCTCAAATAAGTTGGTCATTTCTGAGTAAGACAAGAAAAACTAAGAGGGATAAGGAAAGTTGTGAAAGGTTTGTGAAAAAGGAATCTTCAGAAAGAAATTTTATGTGTGCTCAAGCTAAGTAAGACTAAAATGAATTACATTAAGTAAATGAATTTAAATATCAAAAGTAAGCTGATACAAAATTAGAATTTAGTTTTCTCTCTTTGTTAAAAGTCAAATGTTTTCTGTACTATTGGTATGCTCTTAAGAAGATATTATAAAGTGAAAGCTAAGATTTTATGTTTTATTAAAATTATTTCCTGTCCTCTCTATCATCAGATCTTTGAATGCTTAGATAAATAATCATCCTAATATTGAAAGAGCTAAATTTTGCTTACAACTATTTAACTTTCTGTATTTGCCTATGAAGTCTTTCATTGTCACCATGATTAAATAGATAACTAAGTATTGTTTCACATAGACCTATGATCCTATTTGACCAATTCTTTTAAAACTTTTGGTATGTTTGATAAAATTCCCAAAATTCAAAATTTAGAGTTTTTCTTAACTTAAAAATAATTTTGAGATTTTTAAGAAAGATCCCTGAAACATTTCAAAAGATGTCACTCTCTCTCTTTCTCTTTATAAAAGGGGAAAAAAAATTCTCTAATGAAGTCCATTTGAGGTACCAAAATTACATAGGTAGCATTGTCAAATGAGAAATAATAATTACGGTATATTTGTGTGTATATATTATTATTATTATTATTATTATTAAAATAAATGTTATAGAATTTATATTAAAATTATAAGAATCTACAATGTCCAGGGGGTTCCCTGGTGGTGTAGTGGATAGGCTTCAGCGCTCTCACCACCGCAGCCTGGATTCGTTCCCAGCTCAGGTAAATGAACCAAAAAAAAAAAAAAAAAAAAATCTACAATGTCCTAATATGTTTCATGTGCAATTGTAGTTTATCTTAAAATGTCATGTGTTGTAGAGAAAAGTAAATTTCTTTGTCAACTGCATTGTAATCAGATCCTTAACCATGTCATTTTAAGTCTTTGGCATTTACAAAGTCATTGTCTTACTCTGATAATTTTTGCAAATATATTCCATCTTCAGAGAGATTTAGGGAGAGGACTCTCACACTCCAAAATGCAGGTTTCTGATAAACTTGCAGATTATACTTTTGAACTGGTGAGGATTTGCAGAACTTTAAGGAAAATCTGGATTTATGGAGTGTTAACAAAAAGAGGAAAATTAACAAGAATTAATAACATGGGACTGAATGAACTGAAGATAATTCTAATTTTTATGACTTTTGTATTTGAAATATTGCTATTTCTTTAATCTTCTGTTTTTACAGTTATAAGGAAACTTTTTCTCTCAAGCTACTTATGACTTAGAGCAATTTGGTAGATCACATCTCTGTAAGCAGAATTGAAATATGTACCTTTTACTCCATACTTGATCCCTCCAGAATTCAGAACCTCTCACTGAGTATTCTTATTTTCATGGCAATATTGATATTTGCATAAATTAATAGGAATCTGCTCTCCTTGTAACAGGCACAGTTGGAAACCGATGATATTACCAAGGCTTCCATTAAAATGTCATACTTGAGAGAGACACGCATAGACTCAGATATGAGCAGAAAGCTTTAAGGAATTAAGATTGACTTATGGATATCAATAAAACCATTGGTATATCAGCCTGGTATTTTTCTTACAGGGTTCTCAGAAGCCATACAAGGTGAGTAAAAAATGCCACTTCCTGACAGGTGTCAAACATGAAGTATTTTGGGTACCTCAAGAAGAGAGGAACTCACCCAAATCTGTAAGTATTGCAGGCCATGTCTGAAGGCAAGTCCTTGCCTTGACTTTTCTGGCCTCAGGGGGCCTTTTAAATTCAATCTGAAGATTCCTTATGAAAAATTCCAGCAAAGCAGATTTTAAAGAGCCTATATGGTTACTTACTATTATTGTTGTTCCTATGTAAATAACAGGCCAACTTGATTAAAACCAGATTTATTTCACAAACAAATTAGTCTTAATTTGGCTATCTTTGCTTTTTAAAAAATGAGGGTGATTTTAGAGAGAAAATTATGTTTCAGTAAAACACCTTTTTAGGTATCAGATTCCAGTGGTTCATTACCTTTTTAGGTTTTGTTCATATCTGTAAGCTGAGCTAGATCCTGAGTTCTTCCAGTTTATTCTAATATTTAGCTATGACTCTCCAAACCAACACTTTGAATTTTTCTCCCAGCCTTTGACTTGGAATTATCAAGAACTAAAATTGCCCTTTTCTGAAAGCCATACAAGCTAAAGTGGGACAACTTGATATAAGCTTCAGAGAAATCACCACAACTTATATATATATAGATGATCTTGGTGCTTGTTGCAGAAAAAATCACCAGAGACATTCCAACTGAAAACCAGGAGACACTATCAGATTGTCACTACCTACCTTCACTCTGTCTGAAGATGCTTCAAGCCAGAAATCTTGAAATCTTCTCAACTGACTGCCTTCAGAACTCAGAAACTGGGATTATAGTCTGTTTCAACTATTAGCCATTGTTTTTCTCTTGTTTCCATAGAGATGCCTCTTATTAAATACCTGATTGTTTGCACTATAGGCCTAACTTTGGGAACCACCTGTATCATTGCCTCCTAAAATGAGAGACACCTGAACTAAACTCTTCTCAAGACTGAGATGGTTTCTAAAACTGATACATCATAATAATGTCTTAATTGGTATTTTCCTAATGCTGCGATGTAACAATTAGCATAAATATTGAGTTGACTATAAATTCATATATGGCAAGTATGTTTGCAGCCCATATCCCGCTCTGAGGGCATAATAGACCCAAGGAAGGCATTGCCATGTTGGCATCAAGGGACTTTAAAGCGTTCTGTTTTGATCTACAATGTTTTGGTGCTCACTTCAGCAGCACATATGCTAAAATTTATCTACAATGTTTCCTAAGAGAAAAAATCCTGATCAAAAGGGGAAATTAGGACTGGAGTGGAGACATAAAATGGAGTAGACACCAGGCAGGGGAAAACCATGTGGTATGATGCAGGGGTGGGGTGACCCACTGGGGTGACCTAGATAGAGCCTTGGGTCCTCTGCTACCTCCTCCAGCTGCGGGCTGGAAGTAAGTCATGGGTGACAGGGCTGCTGTTACTCACTCACCCCAGGGCCCTCACACTTGCCCACTTATAGGAAGAGGACCTGAAGTGTGAAAGAGGGGTGAGAGCCCCCCCACCTCCCGCCTACCCTGGCCTACAGGGCCGGGGGCATCAAATTTCCTCCTCTCCTCCTACCCAGGTTCTCCATGGTATCCTCACACACATCCCCACCCCATCTCTCTCTCTCTCTCTCTCTCTCTCTCCCTCAGCCTCCTCCCTTCACACCCCATGAGCTATGCTTCCTGCTCCTTGGAGGAGGAGTTGACTATGGGGTCCTGGCTGAAGGGGCCTTCAGGTAAGGGGAGGAGTAAGACTGCCCACCTCAGCGCTTCATCCCTCAGCCACATTCAGGGCTCCTCTGCACTGGGCCTTTCTGAGTGGTGCTTGCCTTCCCCTGTAATGACCCCTCTCTCACTGTTAGGAGGGACCCAAGAGAAAAGTGTGTGGTGGGGACCATGTGGCTCTAAGAATCAGGATGCTTGGAGACGCTTGAGGTTAGAGGAGATCCCCTTCCTTCTACCCTCCAACTGGGCCAATGCTGGGGAAAGGCGGGTCAGAGGCAGAGGGTGTATGGGACCCGCAGAGCCCCATCCCAGGGATCAGATGCCATTCGAAGTGTTACGATTTGTTTCAAGCACCAGAAAAACACAGAAAGTAGTCAACCACCAGTTGCGTATCCATCTGGAATGAAGACATGTTAACGTCTGGGCATGTGTAGTGGTAGCACCAAAGCTCCCCATTCTTTATTTTTATCAGTCTCAGAATCGGTTTCCAAACATTCTCCTACATTTTCCCCACAGTCACGAGGTCCCTGGTGTCTGGGTCCCTAATATCTGGACTGATTCACACACTCCCACCGCGCCTCGTTCCGCGAAACGCGGGCGGCCGTCACCCCACCATCACAGCCCCAAAGAAGGTCTTCCCTCTTCTGTAGTCCACCATGTCGGGGTGACTGATGTTGACGTACACCCTCTCGCCCCTCCGGAGCTGCACCAGGCCGCCGAACCCCACGCTGGTGTACCAGAGCCTCCGGGCCGGGTCCAAAGCCGGGCTCACGGTCTCGGCGCCCTCGAGCAGCAGCTCCGGAGTCCCGGGTCCATAGGCGCCCCCCGCCCTGTACAGGCGGCTGCGCAGCGTGACGGAGCGGTCGAGGGGGTCCCCGTCCGCAGGGGGCGCCCGGCCTCGGTAGCCGACGTGACAGTAGAGGTAATAGAGGCCGTCCCGCGGGAAGGCTAGCCCCTCGGCACCCGAGAACTGTGCCCCGCTCCTCAGAAACGCCTCTTCTTTCTTCGACTCCCAGCCCAGCCCCTGCCCCTGAGTCCAGGCGCCTGCGAAGAAACGGGCCGGTGGGCGCTCGGGAACCCGACCCCGGAGGCGCGATCCGGCCCGGGACTCCTGGGACGGCGGGCAGAAGGGGGCGGGGGGTTCTAACCCCCCACAGGAAACGAGCCGGGAGCGGGGTGCGGTGATGGTGCTACCTCTGCAATGAGTACGCGCTGGGGACTGAAGGCACCTGGGCGTGGGGAGCGGAGGGGTGTGCCGGGGGGATCCAGGCCGGGCTTTGCCTGCTCGGGGAGGGAAGCTAGAAGCTAGAAACCCAGCACTGCAGTAACCGAGCAAAGGGGCTCCAGCCGTGGGCGAGCAGAAGTGGCACCTTGGACTACTCAGGGCTATGAGATCCTTACCTATGAGGTGGGCAGCTGGGAGCCTGTGACTGGGATCTGTTTCTGCGTCCTGCTGCGGCAGCTCCTGGGACCCTGGAACGGGCGAAGAGTCCACGACTGAGGCAGGGCGGCTACCCATGCATGGTCTCCTGAGAGGACAGTGTGCTAGGGCCCAGGGATGGGGGACTTGGATTCTTAGAGATAGAAAGGAAGACAATATCTGGGAATGCAGATGGATGGGAGATGGGAGTCCCTGAGAGGCTGGAGCCCCAGAGGGGAGATTGTCTGCTCTTACCCAATCGCTGCTGTACCTGCACCTGTACCCCGAGGTCAGTGGTCCCTGTTACCTGGGTGGGTGGGGTCAGAGTTCAGTCTTAGCTGGTGCCAACCCCACCATTCCCAATGTAGACCCCAGCTCCAAGCCTGGGGTTTGTCCCACCAGCCACCTCCTTGGAAGGGAAGCAAGCAAGGACAATATACTTGAGCATAGAGACAGAGATCTGGGGGAGAAGAGAGGAGACATAGACAACCAGGAAGGGGCTTGGAGACAGCGGGACACAACAGCATCACAGGAACTTGGAAAGTGAGCCAGCAAAGAAGCAGCTGGGACATTCCCACCCCCCTGCACACACACGCGCACACGCGCACACACACGCGCACATGCACGAGCGCGCGCGCACACACACACACGCACATGCACACACACACACACACACACACACACCAGAGACAGTCAAGCCTACTGAGCACATAAGGTGAGACCCTAGGCATAGCCAGAGTGGGGTGAGCACAAACCGCATATAGCTCTCTGGGGCTCATTACAGCCACTCACCAGTCCTCCCTGCTCCTGGGGCACCACGGTCAGCACAGCCAGGACAGTGAGAGGCACAGCCAGCAGCAGGGTCACCAGGGAAATGGCTCCTGCCACAGCCAGCAGGAGGCACCCCTTCCCCTGGGGCCTCCTCCCCAAGCCCTCTAGCCTCAGTGCCCCCATTGAGACTGAGCCAGAGCCAGGGCAGGGGGGCTTTCATACCTCAGGAGTTGGGGCCACCCCCTCCCCATAGACCCACACACCTGGCTGGGACTTTCCACACACCCCTGCTCCCCTCACCCAGCTTCCTGTTTACCCAGAGCTGGGGTGGGGCAGCTGGATGCCTGGGTTCTCTGAACTAGGGAAGGAGTTGAGGTGAAGAGACAGGCTTTCACGGTAGATCTGGTGTGGCGGGGATGGGGGTGGGGGGGGCAGTGCTGGGGGCGGGTCTTAGACAGCTTCTGGCTCAATAGGGAGGGAAATAGGCACAGGGAGGGCAGGTAGCTTGTAGAAAGTCTAGCAGCAAAGCTGTAACAAGAACATGGAACTCCTGATTTCAGTGCCATCTGAATCCTTCTATACCCCAGAAGTGGGTGCTGGGGAGAGGGCTGCATCCACATCCCTGAGGTCAAGAACTGGAGTCTTGAAGAATGGATGTCTGGGTCCCTGAGAAGAACCTATGTCCACACTGGACTGACCTCCTCCTCCATTCCCGTGCTCACCTCTAGACCCCAGAGCTGGGTCCAGGGATGGCAGCTGACGGGGCTCTGCCTCCTGAGGAGGGATGAAATGAGCATTACCTCCCTTGCTTTAGAGTACAGACAGGAGAGCAATGCCCCTCAAAGAGCTTCACAGTCCACAGTGAGCCCCATCCATTTATTAATAGTAGGTGCTGGCTAAATGTTTATGGGTAAGTGAAGAAAGGACAAATGAAAAAGCAGACCAAGCAGCACCGACCATGGTAGGCAGTGCAGTAGGAGTTCAGGGGACCAGGTCTGAGCAAGCTGGAGATGGTCAAGATCATCTCCCCTTCCTGAGGACATCACTTTGTGTTCAGATAATAAATAATAATAATAATAATACCAATAGCATGTGCCTGCCACTGATCTACACACTTTATATATAATAATTTTTTTAACTTTGACAAAAACCCATAAGAGGCAGAGAGGTTAAGGAACTTGTGGAAGGTCACACAGTAGTGACAGAGTCAGGACTTGAACCCAGACAGTCTGGCTTCAGAGCCTTGACCACAAGACAGTTTAAAAACTGGGTACTGACTTCATATTTGTGCATTTCACTGCATGTAAATTTTGCCTTTCTCAGCCCCCCAAAAAAGAAATGCGGAAACAGATACTGAACCAGAGTTAACAGTTTAGGGGTGAAATGTATTAATGTTTGCAACTTTGAAAGGTATCAAAAAAATGAGATGGGTTTATAGATAAGTGATAAAACAAATATAGAAAAATGTTAATTGTTGAATCTAGGTGGTAGGGATATGTTTACAATTTTTTCTATTTTTTTCTATGTTTAAACTTTTTAATAAATGTTTAAAAAAAAAAAAGCCTGAATATTGTCCTACTGTGCTGCAAGGGGAACATTGTGGATGGGGGAGGGAGAGGAAGTAGCAGAAAGTTTCTGAATTCAGAGAAGGAAATGCAAATGCATATGGACCCGGGCACCCGATCTCCTCCTGACCCCTTGTCTCCACATGAACGCCCCAGTCTTCACCCTCTTCAAGGCCTGGAGGTGCTATCCTCTAGCACCCATCTCCCTCTCCATCACAGTACCACAAAGAGGCCTTCATCTAGCTCTCTGTGGAGAGGGCCTCAAATCACTACCCTTACTTTTGTGCTTAACATCAGAAAGCTGCCTCTAGCAGGAGTCCACCTGAATTGACCATACCTCCTTTCCCAACACCAACTTGTCATCAACTCTCTAGCCTAGATCTATCAGCAGTGCTTCTATAGAGCTAGTCTAGCTGTCTTTGACTCTTCCGTTTATTAATCAGTCAGCAAAGCACTCTGCTAGATAGAGCTCCAGAACTCCAAGGGAGTCACCTAAATCCACCAGAGCTCCCAGTCTTATGTGGGAGTCAGGGTGTGTGTCCACACCCATAGACCAAGATCATGACTCTCAGTGGATGCAGGGGCAATTGGGGAAAAGTTAATCAGGGAAGGCACCCAGAAGAGTTGCACGGTCACTCAGTACTTGTAGGATCAATGGATGGCTGGAGCTGAGGGGGATTGCAGGCTTCATTACAGTTCCAGGAGTCTGAAAGGAAAGATGTCAAAACCCTAACCTCAAAACCTAACTTCCTCTCCTCGCAACACTGAGAGGCCCCGAGGGGGAGAAGTTAAAGCCAGAGGAGAGGTGGGAATGTCTAAGGTGGCCACACGTCTCTCCACCCAGGCAGCTCTGGGTGGTCCGCAGTTGATCCCTTGCCCACCTCCGCAGGCCACAAGCTCTGGGTAAGCTGGGAGACAGCAGGGACCCTGGAGGGGTGAGGGGAACCTTGGGTGTGAAATCACACCCCAGAATGAAGTAAGGGTATGATGAGCAAAAGTATGGTTTTGAGGTTTCCTGGCCCCTGGAGGAATACTCTATCTGGCCTATCTCTGTTCCCCTTTAAAAATTAGACACAATCCACTCTACCCTACTGCCTGTAGTAGCCACCTTGGGCCCTCCTCTCCACCTGTGTTTCTACTCCCCACACCACACCACACACAGATCCCCAAATCCCTCTTGTACCCAGGAGGATCCCCGTTTCCAGACCCTGGTCAGTGCACCTGGCTCGGGGGTGGTCAGAGTCCCCCCTCTTTGCCCTCAAACAGGAACCAGTGGTTGTAGGGCAGGAAGTGCCTGAGAGGAAGTGATGGGGCCCCAGACACACCCCCACACCCCACTTCAGCCCATCAGTATCTGCCCGTGGGAAGCAGTTTCCCACTCTAGCCATGTAGGCTCCCATTTCCCAGGCTGCTCGGGGACTAAGGGAATAGCCTCAGCTGCCAGGTGGCACGGGACACTGCCCTCCCTACTTTTCCACCAGTCCCCACAACGTACTCCAGACCCTGCCTCTTCCTCCTCCATCAAGCCCCTCACCAAATCTAGAACTATCTGGTACTAGAGAGTCCACCCGGTCAGCCTGCGGTTGAGAAAAGAGGGTGGGCTCCGGAACTGGGCAGAGCTGGCCTCGAACCCCAGGTCTGCCACCTCTGGGCTGGGTGCCTTTATAGGAGTTCACGATAGTCTCAGGTTCCTCACCAGGGAGACGGGCAGTGATGACAGGAAAGTGCCTAGTTCAGAGTGAGATATAAATGAGGCTTCTCAGCCTGGGAAGATTGTAACTTTACAGATGAGGAACTTGAGGCACGTGACTCATCCCAGGCCATTCAGCCTGGCACAGCCTGGGCTAGGTTTCCTGACCTCCAGGCCAGTCTTCGGTTCCCAACCTAATGGCACTATGCTCTGCGTTCACGTGGGTAAGGTAATCATCTGCACAGGGGGCAATGGGTGGAAAGTGGTGTGTGTGGTCCATGAGTAGATGGCCAGGGCCTCTCAGGACCAGCAGTGCAAGGGACTTTACGGGGGACCCAGAGACAGCAGGGATGGCAGTGGGAGCCCCTGAAGAGTGAGAGGTCTTAGGTGTGAGTGAGGTAACTGATGAGGGATGAGTCCCTCTGGTTGGAGGTAAGGTAACACTGTTGGTGAAGAATCTCTCCGAGTATTTTTCTGCCTCTAAAAGTATTGAACAGGAGAGCTGAGCTGCCCCCACCAACCAACCAGGAGCATGGGGTAAGCTGAAGAGAGAAAGGGGCCCTCTAATACTTACTCTTTTTCCTACAGAGAACTGCTATTTCCTCTACGGGGGCTTGGGGCTGGGGGTGCTACTGCTCCTGGCTGTGGTTGTTCTGTCGGCCTGTGTGTGTCGGCTCCATCGGAGAGGTGAGCCCCACCCTGACCTCCCTCATTTACCCCAAGCAATGCCCCATGTTGCCCCCACCCACACCCTTTCCCAGAAGCCCCCATCAACCCTGACACACCCTGGGGAGGGAGGTGGTAGGAGCTGGTGGGAGAGGGGAGGGCAGAATGTCCAAAGAGAGAGCCCAGAACGTTGGCAGAGGGAAGCCAGAACGTTGGCAGAGGGAAGCACAAGCAAGTCAGCAAGTGAGGTGCCCACTGCTGCGGCGGGTGGGGGAGATGGCGCTGGTCAGGAGGCCGCAAGGCGCGATGGCCAGGCCCTACGGAGTTTCTTCTTTTCTTCCAGTGAGGAAGCTGGAGTGGAGCTGCGTGAGTCTGGGGAAAGGGAAGTGGGGGATGGGGCAATGAGAGGTGGGGGAGGTTGAGATGGTGGGGGGCAGGAGAAGAGAGAGAAGGATGAGAAAATCAGCAAGACAGAAAATGAGAGAGAGGCAGAAAGAGAAATAAGAGAATGAGTACAAGAACAGAAAGAAATGCTGTAGACAGGAAAGAGAAGGCAAGGGGAAGAAAGGAGAGACAAAGAGTGAGAGAGAGAGACACACAGAAAAAATGAGAGAGATACCAAGAGAAAAAAGTGAGAGAAGAAAGCGTGGTGGGGAGAGAGAGAGAGAGAGGCAAAGGGCTAGGAGAGAAAAGAACACAAGTTGAGGGCAGCAGGGGGAGAGGGGGGAGGGAAGGGGAGAGGAGAGGAGGGAGAGCAGAGGACACAGAAGAGGAAATGAGGTAAGAAAGTGGGGGTGGGGCAAGAACTCACAGGGAAGGATCAGAGAGAGGGAGGCCATCCAGTGACCTCCCTTCTTTTGGCACCTTTTCTGCCTTGGCCCCAGGCCCAGGTCTCGGAGCAGGAGCTCCACTATGCATCTCTGCAGAGGCTGCCCTGCAGTGAGGGGCCTAACCTTGGCGACCGAGAAAGGGAATGCTCCAGGGAGGACCCTAGCATCGACTACACCTGCATTGCTCCAAACAAACCCACCTGAGCACCCCCGGACGCATCCCTCAACCCAGGCGGGTGGTGTCCTGTGGTTCACGGCAGTGGTCTCACCACCTTCGGTGTCTCAGGATTCTTAGTCCATATTAAGCCCCCATTCAACATGGCCACCATCAAAACTTTAGGGACTTACCCTCCCACTGTCTCTGGAGTCACGTAATGATTTAATGGGTAAAACAGGGTGTTTAGGGACCCACGTTCCACTGAAGGCCAGAAAAGGGTACAGTAGTGCCCTCCTTATCCATGGTTTTGCTTTGCACAGTTTCAGCTACCTGCTGTCAACCACAGTTTGAAAATATTAAATGGAAAATTCTAGAAATAAACAATTCATAAGTTTTAAATTGCATGCCATTCTGAGTATCATGATGAAATCTCACGTTGTCCCACTCTGTCCCGCCCGAGATGTGACTCATCCCTTTATCCAACATATCCACACCATATCTGCTACTCACCATTAGTCACTGAGTAGCCATTTCCATTATAAAATCCACTGTCGAGGTAGCTCAGTGCTGGTGTTCAAGTCACCCTTCTAATAGCCTAACACCAAGTCGCAATGCCTCCTTGCTTCACCTCACTTCATCTCAGCACATGTAAGCAGGCATTGTATCCTAATGTCATCACAAGAAGGGTAAGTACAATACAAGAAGATATTTTGAGAGACTATATTCATATTACAGTACATTTGTTATCATTGTTCTATTTTTTATTATTGTTATTCAGCTCTTACTGTGCCTAATTTATAAATTAGGCTTCATCATAGGTATATATGCTTAGGAAAAAAAACATCGTATATATAGCATTCAGTACAGTTCATGGTTTCAGGCATCCACTGGGAGTCTTGGAACATATCCCTCTTGGAATAAGGGGAGACTATTGTATTTGTCTGTGGGCAACTGACTAGTAGGAATAATCAGATTTGCTACTCCCCATTTCCCAGGAGAACTGGCCTAGCCTCCTGGGCCTGGGAGAAGTAGGACCCATCCTGTCGGGTCCTACGATGGTGGTGGGAGGAGGCTCTAGGCACGATTGCTGGGAAGCTCCCTCCTTGGACCTTTCCTGGCCAGACTTAGGGAGAAGGGAGTGTTCAGAGTCAGGGAAACCTGGAGAGGGGACATTGGGCATCTGGAGAATGGAGAAAGGAATACACAGAGACTCATAACAAGTTAGAGATGGAGCAGAGAGGGATTTATTGGGATCTCTTGAACCTTGGGATCACAGGGGTCTGGAATCACTCATCAGAGGCCATCCAAGAAGTGGCAGTATGTTCCCACGTGACAGTGACCTGGTGGAGAGATGACTAGAGTCACTGGGTGCTGTAAGCCTCCTCTTCTTGGTCTCTATCTGTCCCGTGGGCTCCCTCACTACCCGTCCACTTCTTCCGCCATTGCCCTGGCTCCATTACTCACATTTGCCTTGGTAATAGAGGGTGCTGCCCATGGCCACAGAGAGAAAGCTGAAGGCATACAACCCAGCCCGAAGGAGGAGGGCTGTGAGGACCCCTAGCCGAGGAGGTCCTGCATGTGGATGGTAGAAAGGAAGGGCTTGGTAAGGGGGACCCTGGGGGAGAAGCGTGCGGGCTCAGGGCGGGATAGAGGGCAGGGGGTCTCAGGGAATGGCTCTCAGCTTCCAGGGAGAGTGGGGCTTCCAGCCAAAGAGGCACAGCGTCCGGGCACCTCACCTTTCTCTACCACCAGCAGAGTCCCATTCCCCGTCCCGACACCCAGGCCCAGCACCTCCACCCTGCACACATAGACTCCAGCATCACGGCCTTGTGTGTCCCAGATGTGAAGATCGGCCTGATGGTCACAGAGGAAGCGGGAAGAGGCAAGAGGGGCCAGGCGGCCCCTGAACTCGGGGGTTCTGTTGGTCACCTCCTTCCCTGGGGCCACCTTGTCCCGGTACCATGTGACGGAGCCAATTGCCGGTCTCCCTCGGCTGGCATTGAAGGAGCAGGGCAGGAAGGCAGTGACGCCCTCCTGGGTACGAATCTCAGGGGGCTGGGACACCCAGAGAGCACAGGATCCTGGGGGCAGGGAGAGAACCCACAGAAACGCCTCCCCAGTTACTGCAAAGAGAAAAGGCAAGAGAGCTACAGTAGAACATCTCAGCAGTCCCCTCACCCATGGAGCATCAGGGGGACAAGCATTTTGGGTGCCTCGTTAAATCTGTCCCTCTTCACCGATCTAATTTTTTAACATTCCTTATTAAATCATTTTTCAAATTATTTCCTATCCCAACCTTCACCCTCACCCTCTCCCATCATTCTCCAGCTACATTCACTAGTAACATCTTGGTGAAATTTAACCTGCCATAGCAAAATTGAAGCTCATTAATGAACATGGCTGCAGCCTGGTTAATATCATTAATATTATTCTAGGTATTATTTTAGTACTAATGACATTCTATAGTATACCACCCTTGGTACTTTGTTGTTAAAGACTAATAACTACTTAAATCTTCAGGTGAAGACATGACTATAATTGATTGAGGTTTCTATGGAATTTATGCAAATTAATCCATTAAACCAATTATTAAAATCCCTGGTTAAATTTTCTAGTTAGTGAAATTTATCAGTCATTCTTCTATTTCAGTGGTTCCCAAACTTGAGAGCTCATGAGAATCACCTGGAGTCTTTGTTAAACCACATCCCTATTCCCCAACCCAAGTTTTTCCTTCAGTGGGCCTACAGTGGGGCCTCAATTTGCTCCAGGTTCCCAGCTGATCTGAAGCTACCGGTCTGGGGTCCACACTACAGTTAGTTAACGAATGTGTCTGATAGGTAAGGTCTCTCAGTTAATTAAAATCAGTTTCACTAAGAAAATAATCTTAGATTTAATTAGGTCTCCCAGACTCCTAATTATATCTAGACTTAGATAATAAGTCTTGTTTAATAAGTTTATTAAACTCATCAGATTAAAACTGACCTCTTTAAAAAAAATTGACCCCTTCTCTTAAGTCCATCCTTCCTTCAAGCTGATTTTACTGGTTCTTTCAATTTTATCTTATTAAGAAGGTAGCTGAGAAGAAAAGAGCCCTGGATGGAAGCTTGGAAGTGACAACACCCTCCTCTGGTCCCTGGGTGTCACCTTTATAGGGGGCCCCCCCCGCTCCCATGCTCTCTTCCTTGCCACTCCTCTCAAGGTTCAATGTCCAGCCACCACCAAGCCTGCTGCCCTGGGATGTCTATGTGCAGCCTCCCCCATACCCCCTCTCCCCAGCCCCACACCCCTCAGGGTCCTGGGAGAAAGCCCTGTCACCTGGATGGACCATGATAAAGATGAGCAACAGCATCCACGCCATGTTGAAGGGCAGTCCAGTTGACGTGGGGGACCTGAGCAGTGAGGTGTAGGTGGGGGAGAAATGACCCACCACTTGTGACCAGCCTTTGGTCACCAGGTGGGAGTGGGGAGCTTCCTCTGACACACAGGACTCACATGACTTGCCAAGGACCTCAGCTGCCTGGGACCTTGGACATGAAATGCATCCCTCTCTGAAGAGAGAGGCTACTGCTGGTGGTAATATCTGGGTCACTAGGAGGGTGGGGCTGAGATGTCTGGTACCGCTAGGATAGGTGGGTAGATAGGTGGGTGAGACCAGGAAGTGGTTCCCACACCTTCCAAAGTTCAAGAAGACCAACATTTTATGCAGAAGAAACATCCAGGAACCTTCTTGGGCCTAGAGCTAACCTACTTTCCCTCCTCATGGCTCAGCATGCCCAGGCCTATCCATTACCTTCCCTGGAATCAGGTTGTCCCCCAGAGCAACTTTAGAAATTCTAACATTGTAGGGCTTAGCAGGAGCAAGCTGATTGGTGGTCCTCACAGGGGTTGCTAGGGACTTTCTTCCGAAGCTGTGTTTGCATAGCCATCACCCTGTTTCACTGTTGACTTACAAGGTCTGGCTGAGTGAGTGCAGCTGATGGAAAAGTTTGAACTTATCCATATTCAGAACTCCATTAAAGAAGCACACCTCTCACAGAGGTCTGCTTTACCTAGGACATTCTCTTTTTTTTTCTTTTTTTTTTTTTTAAATGTGGGTAGCTCCCTGGCTGGGAATCGAACCCAGGCCGCAGCGCTGACAGCACTGAAGCCTTAAGCCAGTACACCACCAGGGAACTCCCTACCTAGGACATTCTGCATGGATTTATCACCCACTGGGAAATCCACTCATTTATTATTTTATTCACTGTTTAACTAACATTTATTGAGAAATCACAAAGTGTCCATTACATGAAATATTTTTGTACAGACACAAATGAAAGACATATCTCATTACATGTAATTCCAAGGTTAAATAGGGATTAATTCAAGGATACACCACATACTCTTATATGTGTATTACAGATCTATGTGAGATAACACGGCACATAAGAATCACCTAAAATATGCCTGGTGAAACACGAGCCCAGGCCTCACCACACACTTCTCTCTAGCTCCTTTTGTATCAATAGATATTTTTCCTTTGCGTCGTGTTTCTAGCTTGCTTCACAATACATTTGTAGACTGCAAGGTTCCCACCCTTCGCTGCAGAGATCTGGAGCTTATTTTTTGGAAAAGCAGTTATCTCGTGGTTAAGAATGCTGGTTTCATGGTGAGCACAGAATGCAACACATGGATGATACACAGGGTCCAGCAGAAGGAACGCCCTTTTTTATGAGCTGGTAATCTATACAAATCTTTTATTACAAGATCATAAGCATGAATGGTAATGATTTTGTAATAAAATCATAACTCAAGTCCAGGTGTTACTTCTGCCAGACCCTGTATTATAGAACTGTACGCCTGAAACCTATATAATTTTACTAACCAGTGTCACCAAAAAAATTTAATTAAAAAAAAAAAGAATGCTGGTTAGAATCAGGGTTCAAAGGCCAGCTCCCCAATGGACTAATTATATATGTGGTGTGATTAAAAAAAAAAAAGGTGAATGTTTACATTAAAAAAAATTTATTATAGGGGGTTCCCTGGTGGTGTAGTGACTAGGCTTTGGCGCTCTCAATGCTGCGGCCTGGGTTCGATTCCCAGCCAGGGAAATACCAAAAAAAAAAAAATTTATTATAGTAAAAGATACATTGCCATTAATTCTCCTCAAATTATCCCACCTCATTTTGAACACACTTATCCCATCGTTCTTGCCACTTTCTGAAGCAGTTTTGAAGTCCTCTTTCGTGAGTGTCTTTAGTTGTGCTGTCGTGGCTACCTCGATGTCCTGAATCAATTCAAAATTATTACCTTTCATGGTCATTTTGACTTTGGGGAAGAGCCAGAAGTCACACAGTGCCAGGTCCGGTGAATAAGGTGGATGAGAACACACTGTAATGTTTTTATTTGACAGAAATATATGTGAATGTGTTGTTTGTGATCCGTAATTTACACTTTAAAACACCTTGTCTCAACCGTAGCTCACAACCAGCTGACTGCACCAAACAAGTTGAAACTTGTCACACACTGTTATTAATACTAAGGTTCTACATGCCGCTTCCCTTAACAAAGATCCCTGCCTTTCTGATGGATGGCACTAGGCAGCAGCATTCGCCGCCACCATCACCGTATTTTTTGATCACACAGCATAAGCTTGAACAAATCGCTTTCTATAAACCACTTAGACAAGCACTCATTCCACAAAGCAGGGGAGGACTGACTCAGCCATTCTCCCACCTCTGGCTGGCCACGAGGTCAGGACCATCCAACCAGAGTGTGGGAGTGGGGTGCTATGCCAAGGCAAGGGCTGCCCCCTGCTGGTCACCCAGCATGGGGAGGCCTGAGGTACCAAGAGCTTTTCTGAACGTGGCCTTAATCCCAGCTTCTGCCCTGTCCCTTACCACGTCTCATCCTATCCATGTCCACGCCCACCCAAAGAGTCGATGTAAAGAAAACTGTATCTTCTCCTCAACTGTCAGAAGTTTATGGTTTGGGGATGGAGGGGAGGTCACCCCTTAGTGGAGTTGGGGTGGGGGCAGGATAAAACCACTCCTTCACAATACACACTCGATCTCCACATCCCAGGGTAATGCGGCTGAGAGGTCAAGGTTGAAGTCCTGGTGCTACCTGCACATCTGTAAAATGGGTGAAACCTCTGTTCCCTTCAGAGCCTGCCATACAAGACACTCAGTGGCGGCTACCCACTAGCTCCTCCCCAGTCCTGGGCTGGGACAACCCATGGCATAGCTGGGCCTGAACAGAAGAGTGTCCTGCTCTCGCCACCTCTTTTCTCTACCTATGATTTTCAATATCCAAAACTGTGCATTCCGAAGACAATACTTGGATTTTTTTTAAGTCCATCTAGAATGAATCCTGGAATATGATATGTGGACCCTTTCCAATAACTCTGAGACCCTCTAGAGAACTTGAACCTGCAGGATGAGGACTGCTGTGTCTGTCAGCTCAGTGGACACAAGGACAGAATTTTTCAAAAGAAAGTTTTTCCAGGGACTCAAGAAGAAAGGCAGCAACTA
Source organism: Lyroderma lyra (assembly GCA_004026885.1). Classification (NCBI taxonomy): domain Eukaryota; kingdom Metazoa; phylum Chordata; class Mammalia; order Chiroptera; family Megadermatidae; genus Lyroderma; species Lyroderma lyra. Next base: position 90,991 of record PVJL010002640.1, read on the forward strand.
GAAAAGTTGTGAAGTGAATGTACACACATCTCTGTTCTAACTTCTTTAACATCCAGCTGTGGGCTGACTAGAGTGTGATCGGGGCCAATAAACTCCCAGCTCAGAGCAAAGAGGTGACAATACAGACGGGACTGTGGCATCCCAGCGTGGGCAATCCCACCCCACCTGGGGTTTCCGCCTCTAAGTGTTGGCAGGGGTGAGATGTGGGTGACTTCGCTAGTTAAGTCCTTATAAATGTTTTTCAACTAATTAATCATTCCCAGTTTATACTTTCAACCACTGACCACAACTTCTTCTTTGAGGTTCATAGCGTTGGACCCCATTACCTTCAGTCTTGCCCAACCTCCCTTACATCCACCAAGAGCTGGCACCTGACTCTCCAGCTTCCTCTCTACTTCAACCTCTGTCATCTCTTTGGAAGACTTGATGCCCAGGTAAATGACATTTTAAACACTGAGATAGATGAGCTCAGGCTGATAAATTTTGCCTCCACTGTAATTTTTTTTTTGGTTACATTAGATATATCTGGATATCACTGATTCTGTGTAATCACATAGTATCTCCCCTCCATCATTCTTGACCTTGCACTCATAGATACTTACATTTTTCATCCAGTGCACATCAAAATGGAATAGTGTTCACACATTCAGTTCAAATAGCATGCTATTATTGAATGCTCAACAGCTGAAAAATTTCCTCCAATTGAAATTCACAGATGAATGCAAGCTGTGATCAGTGTGTTGACGTGAGTATATAAGACACTGGGTAAGGCAGTTCATCTGTGATAAAGGGGTAAAGTCTGCAGTGAGGAAATGGTTTCCAAAACAAAACCAAATTTTCTAAGGAAGAATTTCAAAAACGAGTGCGGCCTTGGCGGAAGTATATTGAAATGTGTGATTTCACAGGAAAATAATTATGCAGCTTTTAAAATAAATGGTGTAGGTATATATTTCTTTTTTATTTCATTAAAATATCTTTTCCCATTCATTTTCTATTTAGTGGAAGCTAAATTTATCAGCCCACCCTGGTATGCAGTAAGATGTGTAGATCTTCAGTGTACAGTTTGATAACTCTTGTAATGATATAGATCTGGATTTGATGTAGATCATTTCCATCACCCCCAAATTTTTCCCATGCCCATTTTTGTTCAATCCTTCTCCCCTCCCAGAAGCGACCACTGGTTTATTCCCTTACAGGTTAGTTCAACCTGTTTTTGAATTTCATATAAATGGAATTATATGGTATGCACCCTTGTATCTGGCTCCTTTCATTCTGCACAATGTCTGTGGGATTTATCTATATTGTTGCATGTGTCAGTAGCTGGTTCCTGTTTGTTGCTGAGTGGTATTCCATTAATGAATGTTCTCATTTATCTGTTTACCTCATAGGTACCGTTGGGTTGTGTTCTTGCTATTGTGAATAAATCTATGAACATTCTTGTATATGTCTTGCAAATGACATTTTAATACTTGACTTCACAGTTGCTTCACCTTGTTCATTCCAACTTTCATCTATTCATAGAAGTCATTGCATTAAGAGGTTAAGGAGGAAAATCCATATGACCATCTCCAACAATACAATAAAAGCATCTCATCTATAGCCACTATTCAATTTTAAAAACAGAAAGAAAATCATTTCACAAGTCACTTACTATTTAAAAATTAGGAATGTATATTATATGTCTCTATTCTCACATGAAACTTTGTGTCCATTTTTAAAATGGCTTTGTATTTTTCTTTTATATCTTTCCTCCTGTTCCCATTCGTATCCTCCTGTTATCTTTTCTCTGAGTACTTGCATTTCTGATGTGTGGCCTTCCTTTACTGCTAAAAGGCTACACAAAGTTTTGTTTTTCAATTCTTGATGGAATTTTGGGCTACCATTTCTAAAAGGGAATATACTTGTAGCGTATTGTCATCTGTTGGTAAATCAATTGCTCTTTTTTTACTTTTTTTCCCAAGGGTAGTTCCCTGGTGGCGTAATGGCTAGTCTTTGGTGCTCACAACGCCGCAGCCTGGGTTCAATTCCCAGCCAGGGAGCTACCCCCACGCCGCCCCAAAAAAAACAAACAAGCAAACAAAAAACACCTTTTATTCCCCGTAGTTAATTGAGCAGAAGCTTTGGTCATTTCTTTTTGTTATTCATATTTAAATGAACTCGATTTTTCTAAACTAATGGAAGGAAGACCTTGTGGGCGGTGGGGAGAGGGGCCACCAGACTTAGCTTTCCAGACTTAGAAGTTAAAGGATTCCTCCTCTTTTGCCATAACAATGGATTATTTCCTTTAAATTGGGCCCCCTATATAGCCACTACCTCCTTCCCTCTGAGCACCTCTTCCAGTTAAGCAAGAGTCTGCCACCAACCTTAGGCTTCTTTATTTCACAGGAGGCCTCACAGGTCTCCCAAGTGCACCTAAGTGAGGCACTTAACACTAGGAGAATTTTCCCGGTACTTTCTGAGACTTCTGGGTCGCTTTGGGCACTTCAAAACTTTCTCACTTTACCTTCACCAGTACTGAATCTGTTCAGTCAACCCTGCCCTCAGCATTGTTTCCCTCTCAGTGAGGCCTTTCCTCCCAGGGAGGAATATTTGCTATTTGCATAGCATCATTGGGAGCTCCACCTGCCCCCAGCTATTCCCTGAGACACTGTGTGGCAGCCTACTCAGCTTGGAACTTGGCCCCAAGTACACAGAAGTTGGAGTTTGTAGGTATTCTGTGTCTCCCAGCTTCACTGAAAATGTGTCCATGTGTGTGTGTGCATGTGCGTGTATGTGTGTGTGTGTTTCCAATCTCTTTAGTGCCCTACAAAGCAAGCTTGTCCAGCCTGCAACCTGCGGACCACATCCAACCCAACAAAAATTCATGGGTGCTTGCTTCAGCAGCACATATACTAAAATTGGAACGATACAGAGATACACAAGGATGACACACAAAAATTATACATGGACTTTTTTTTTTTAGCTCATCAGATATCATTAGTGTTAATGTATTTTATGTGTGGCCTGAGACAATTTTTCTAATGTGGGCCAGGGAAGCCAAAAGGTTGGGCACCCCTGCTAAGGTTTCCAGGAGAAAAGGGGAAACTTAGAAATAAACGGCTGCCATGTTCCCTTCAAAGCCCTACCAGGAGGCTTTTTAGAAAGAAAAAGAAAGAAAGAAAGAAAAGGCTTTTGGCAAAGGCAACATAAGTGAGTGGGTTAAAAGGTTCTATGGAGCTGCACTGTGTAGGCTCAGAATCCTGACTTGTTTTCCCTCCATGCCTTGAGCAGAGCTGGTACATACAGCAGGACACCCTTTGGATCACTCCCAGTAAGAAACAGAGCTGCAGAGGTCTGCTTCTTCTCAGGCCCCTCACTCCCTACATACACACATATGCACACTGTATCAGTCAGGGTCCCAAAATGAAAAGCACCCTCTAGTCAGGCTAATTAGAGCAGATGCTTTATTTACAAAGGTGTGAGTGGGGTGTCTGGGACCACATGGGATATTGCCAGCTCAGATCCTAGGGACAAAGGGAGGGATGGGTCCCACCAAGTGTTCTTATTCATTTTGTACCGTGGATCTCTTCAGCATTTAATAAAGCATAAAATAAACATATATAACAAGACCAACCAGTTATATTGAATTCCAATTATCAAAATATTAATAAAAGTTTGCAATAGACTAAATCATGCACTTCTTTATTACCACATTAAATAAAAGACAAGACATTTCAAACACAGGCAAGTTGGAGTAAGATTTCAATAAAGACATCAGTGCAAATGATGTCATTGCCTAGCTTAAGTAAGACTTTTAAACTGAGAAGTGGTCTTTGACAAGGCAACACGCGCAACACTGGATGCAAGAAAAGGAGGTACACTTTTTTCCTTTCCAAGTTCAGGCCACCTGATATCTATTCCCTGGGCTACTGACACCTAGAAGAAGACAGTCCTGTAGAGGACTTCCCCTGGAAAGGAGCACTGCACATGCATAGAGGTTTTGGCTAACCTGAGGAGACTTGGTGGGAAGGTAGCCAGAGAAATGAATATGCTCAAACTCAGGTCCTGCCTCCTGCTGTTTTCCTGCCAGGCTCTCCATCAGCTAAACACAGCTAGAAGCCAGAGGCGCCCTTGAGGTGTTCTATACCAGTTAGTCTCCTGGATAGGGAGCAGAGTGACAGGGGGAAATAGAGGGGCAAACCGAAGACACCCAGGGCATACACATGGACAAGATTTTGTTTGTTTGTTTGTTTGTTTGTTTTGGGTAGGTCCCTGGCTGGGAATCTAACCCAGGCTGCAGCGTTCAGAGCTCCAAAGCCTAGCCACTACAGCACCAGGGAACTCCCTGGACAAGATTTCTGACCGCAATTCTCTTCCTGTAGGCATGCTCTGTGAGGCCTCATCCTAACCAGCAGTCACCCTAGAGAGCACAGAATCGTAACAAGGCCCTTAGCAACATGCTGCTAATTCCATAAGGGACTCAAATCCCCGGGTATTCCAGTGGGTCATTTTTTTAAGCCAGTTTAATTCTCTCTCTGACTACTTGGCTAGACACTAACAACCCTGGGGCTTGGTGATGCCTCCTTTTCTCCACCTCCAAGGCTAACCAACTCCAATACCCACTGACCCTTGTTTAAGCTATGCTGACATCCTCAGTCAGGGTTCAGAAAGCTTTGCAGGCTTGGGAGCCATTCTATTGCTTTAGGGCAGTGTCTCTTAAACTGGAGTGTGTGCTATACACCTGAAAATAAAAATAAAATAAATTAAAAAAAAACTTGATTGTGTATCAGAATCATCCAACATATGTGTCAAAAAACTATTGTTGGCCCCAAGCCCCAGGGTTCTGATTCAGTACGTCTGGGCTAGGGCCCAAACATGTGCGTTTCTAATATGCTTCCATGTAATGCTGGTGGAAGGACCACTAGCTGAGGACGCCTGCCTCAAGGAGCTTTTGCATATGTCTGCTCAGACCTAAAACTGTCAGAGTTCTGACTTCCCTTATTCCCAAGTTCTCAGTGGATTCCTTGTTGCAGCCCCCCATTGCACCTCTGCGGCTCTGTATCCCAAGGCCCCTCTCCACCCCACCCCACCCCGGAGCCCTAAGTACTGTGAGCAGCTCTCTCTGTGGTCCAGGGAGCTGGGCCCTGACTTTGGGAGGGAGGTGTTTTCTGGCCTGTCTGCCCTTCACAGGCTTTCCCCACCTCTCTGTTTAGGCTGAGTTTCATTCTCTGCCTGCTTGTCCTGCTAGATACTTTTTACTCTTCACTTTTGTCCTATGGTCAAAAGCTGCTGCCACTTTACCCCAGAAAGTTTTTTCTGAGACCATCACGCTCACCATGGTGGTCTCCCAAGCCACCCCGGATAAAAAGACCACTCTGAGAGGCAATCTCAGCCCAGATAAAAGCCAGCGTTTTCCCAAAGGCCCTACACAACCTGGCCTCACCTCCTGCTTCTTCTTTCCCCTCACACACCTGGCTCCAGCTACACTGGCCTTCCTACTGCTTCCCCAAATAATCCAGATAGCCAGACATGTTCTCACCTCAGGACCTTTGCATTTCCCCTTCCCTCTGCCTAAAGTACTCTTCCATATATCCACATGGCTTATTCCCTCACCTCATTAAAATCTTTGCTCAAATTACATGGTGTGATAAAAAAAAAAAATCCTGTGACGGTGAATGCTGCTGCCGGGAACCATCCAACAGAAAGGTAGGAATCTTCTATGTGGGAAGCGGCATGTTGAACCTTAGTAACAGCGTGTGACAAGTTTCAACTTGTTCAGTGCAGTCAGTCAGTTGTAAGCTACGGTTGAGAGAAGGTGTGTTTTAAAGTGTGCTGTAAATCATGGATCACAAACAACACACAAACATAAATTTTTGTCAAATAAAAACATTATGGTGTGTCCTCATCCACCTTATTCACCAGATCTGGCACCGTGAGACTTCTGGCTCTTCCCCAAAGTCAAAATGGCCATGAAAAGTAAGTTTTTACGTCTATTCAGGACATTGAGGCAGCCACAACAGCGCAACTAAAGACACCCATGAAAGAGGACTTCAGAACTGCTACAGAGAGTGGCAAGAACGATGGGATAAGTGTGTCTGAAGCAAGGGGGAGAGTTTTGAGGGGGATTAATGGCAATGTGTCTTTTACTGTAATAATTTTTTTTTTATTTAAACATTCACTGTATTTTTTTTTTTTATCACACCTCATATACTTTCTTAGTGAAGCCTCCCAGACTATTTAAAACTACAGTTCAGAGGAAGGGGCATGGCAGGAGGACAAAAAGGGTAAAGAGGGTCAAATACATGGTCAAGGAAGGAGACTAGATTTTGGGTGGTGAGTACACAATGGGGTATACATATGTTGTATTATAAAGTTGTATACTTGAAACTTATACAATGTTATTAACCAGTAACACCCCCAATAAATGTAATTTTAAAAAAACAAGGCAGTTCCCTAGTGGTGTAGTGGTTAGGCTTCGGCACTCTCAACACTGAGGCCTGGGTTCGATTCCCAGCTAGGGAACTACCCCAAAAACAAACAAACAAACTGCAGTCCACCACAGTACTTCTCATCCCCCTTCCTTACTCTGTTTTTCTCCATAAGCACCTACCACCTTTAATACACTTGTTTACTTTGATTGTCTCTCTTCTCCAATTAGACTATCCCTGAGGACAAGAGTTGACATTTGTTTGGTTCACCAGGCTTAGAAGCACACTTGCCATATAGTAAATATTCAGTAAATAGCTGTTGAATTAATGGATAGAGAAATGAATTTTCCCCACCAGGCACTGAGACCATCAGGAATGCAGGGTTTTCTGCAAGGGGAGAGGGAGCTGCAATAAAGGGAAGTCAAGAAGTCAAAGTCCCTCCAGCTTCTTCCCCCACCTGCACAGGTCAGGGAGAGGGCAGTGAGAAGTGAAAACTTCCAGCTGCAGAAGGGAAACAGACTGAGGGAAGAGAAGACAGGGGGCCCCCATCAATACCCGGCAGGGTGGATGGGGCACTGGGCAGAGAGTTTGGATGAAAGGGTCTCAGTCACCTCTCCTAGAAGTGACTGGCGAAGCAAAGCAGCAAGGAGGATGAAGGGTCTGCCTAGGGAGGGCATTTGTCTGGGCTACTCACCTGACCTGTTGAACCCATAGTGACCAGCACCCCTACCACACACATGCGCATACAAGCCACCCCAGCTCTCGGCTGGCTCTCGCACCCATGCATGCTGTCTCTCAGCACCACTTTCAGTTCCTCCAAAGCAACTACTTCAGTTCTCAAATTCCTGAGCTGTACAGATTTTACTAAAGCTTTCAAAGGGGCTAAGATGAGAGAGTTACACTGCACGCCCTAAAGCAAACAAAATAAAATGCCTTTGGTAGACATTTCCATATTTCCAAGTGCCTCTCTGGAGCTGCTGAGTGGGAAATGAAGTTTTTCTCCTTTTCCAGACCTGGACCCATCTTGCCACCCTCCTGGACCCCAGAGTCTTCTCCCATCCACAGCATGGAAAAATCCAATCAGCCCTTCCTCGGCTCCCTGTCCCACCCTGTGTGCCCAGATTCATGAAACCAGACAAAAGGCAAAGTCTTAGAGTTACCTGAACCTCTGCACCTGTTCAAAGACCATTTGTTCCTGTGCATAAAGGCCCCTGGGGGCTTACTGCCCTTCCCCCACATCTCCAGTGGCTTATCAAAATATTTCTTTCATGCACACACAGGCTCTCCTTCAGAGGAATTTGGGAGAATGTTCTTTTCTCACCTCCATTCTATACCCAGCTCCCTCTTCTTCCTGGGGTGCTAGTGTCAGCAGAAGCTGATGGGGAAGTGAGGCCTGGAAGCAGAGGAGGAGGGAATGAGGGGAAAGGGGAAGTTTGGGTGGGAGGCCTCCCAGGAGGCTGTGAGAGAGGAGAGCCGGCAGACACAGGGACAGCCAGCTTGTCTGTCTCCACCAGCACCTGCTGAGCCATGAGCCAAACCCAGGATTTACAGGGTAGGGAAGGTCAACTGGGCAGAAGCCTCAAAGGGGAGCAAGGAGCCCAGAAGACCCGAGCCAGCTAGCTGGCCTAGGAAGGCAGAATTGTGATGGCCCTGGGGTGCTGTGGGGGTGAGGAGAGAAGGATTGGGGAGAGGAGGCATTAACCCTTGTGCCCCCTCAGGAGGAAAAGCCTTTGGGCTGCTGAAGGCCCAGCAGGAAGAGAGGCTGGATGAAATCAACAAGGTAACAGGGCATGGGGGAAGGGGCATGGACCTGAAGGGCCGACCCTAGCTCTGGCTTTCCCCCACAGCAATTCCTGGATGATCCCAAATACAGCAGTGATGAGGATCTACCCTCCAAACTGGAAGCCTTCAAGAGTGAGGGAAAAACTGCAGGGGTGGATGGGAGGTGAGGGGGTAGGATTTCCCCAAGAACAGAGACGGGACAGCAGAGACATGAAGTCTACTTGTGTGGTGGGAAGAAGAAAGGCTGCCTCTATTGCCCCCTTTGATGCAGTCTCTTTCCCTGGCCAGCCCCTCTCAGCACCCCCTCTAGTTCGGGACACCTTAACAGGGCCACTCCACTGACCAACCCCCATGTCCTCCACCTGCCCCACCTCCTCCTTCCACATCTTCTCCACCTCCTCCTTCCACATCTTCTCCCCACCTAGCATTCAGTAGCCACCCCTTTCTCTGCCTCTGCTTATGCCCTCAGGCCAGGGCTTACTCTCTCTGCTTTCTCCCCTCATCCAGAAAAATACATGGAGTTTGACCTGAATGGAGACGGAGATATTGGTGAGAAAAGGGTGATTTGGGGGAGTGTGCTGACCTAGGAAGAAGGAGGTCTCTCCTACACTGCTCTGTTACTGATGGTTTGGGAACGGGCCCAGTTCCCAGAGTAGGCCAGGAAAGGGAACGTGGAAGTGGAGTCGGGGAAGAGAGAGAGAGAGAGAGAGACTCCCTCTCTTCTCCCCCACATCTTCTACCTCCAGATATCATGTCCCTGAAGAGAATGCTGGAGAAACTTGGCATCCCTAAGACCCACCTGGAGCTAAAGAAATTAATCAGGGAGGTTTCCAGTGGCTCTGGGGAGACGTTCAGCTACTCTGACTTTCTCAGGATGATGTTGGGCAAGAGATCTGCCATCCTAAAAATGTAAGGGTCCATTTCCCACCTCCCCTATCTTCCTGTTTTTCCCACCCCACCCCCATCCCCAGGATCAACCTTCCTATACATAACTCAGCATCCATTTCTTCCATCCTTTGAGGTACTCTTCCAAGGTCCTATCCCCATCCATGGTTCTGGTCCCCACACCTCCCAGCTCTCCCACCCCTCTCATTCTTCCTCCTCCTCCAACCTTTGCAACCCCCATCCTCTTCTGGACTTTCATAGCATCCTAAGATTTATTCTCTTCAGAGGACTGTTCCCTTATCCCTGCATCTCATCCCATCTCAACCAGGATTCTGATGTACGAGGAGAAAGCGAGAGAGCAGGAGAAGCCAATGGGTCCTCCAGCCAAGAAAGCTATCTCTGAGTTGCCATGATTTGTGGTGGGGGAAGTGTGGTGGGATTGAAGGGGCTTCTGATGACCCTGACATGAAAGAAGAAGACAAAATTGTGAGCCAGAGTCAACTAAAATAAATTTTCCTCTTCAGATAACATCGGCTTGGTCTCTATTTCAGGGGATATTTTTCTTGGATTTGGAATCCTGCTCCCCCACACACACAAAAAAAGCATCTTTGAGGGAAGGGCAACAAGGATTTGCCCAGATGAGCAATCCATCACCAACTGTGTACACCAAGGGGGATTCCAGATGTAGAAGACAGCCTTGATCTCAAAGAATTTAGGTGGAACAAAAAGACATGTACAGACAAAACAACAACCAAAAAAAACCCATCACCCAAGCCCACGGTGAAGAGCAAGGATTTCCTTAAAGCAACATTCTCCATCACCATAAGCTTTGTGATATCAACAAATCACTCAGCCTCTTTGAGTATTTCATCTGAAAAATTAAAATAATATGATCCACTCCGCAGTGCCTGACATATCGTAAGCCCTCAATGATGTTTAAAATTTAAATGGGGAGCTCCCTGGTGGTGTAGTGGCTTAAGGCTTCACCACTGGCGCTGTCAACCCTGTGGCCTGGATTCGATTCCCAGCCAGGGAACTACCCACATACTACCAAAAACAAACAAACAAACAAAATTTTAAATGGATGGAGAGATGAAAGAAATGGTGTTACTAAGTGGAGTAAAGGATTTGCAGCACTATAAAGCCAGCTAATTTTAGTGTTAAATGAGTCACAGAGGACCCTTAGGGAACAAACTACAAAAATTGAGTCTATCTGATGAAGGAAGGGAAAAGGAGCTTGGATTAGGAGGATACTGAGGGCACATGCTGGGGATACAAGTAGGCCAACCAGATGTACCATTTTAAATGGGACAGAAAACAATGGCACTGTCCCATTTCAAATGGTATGCGTGGTCAGCATACTGACACCTTGAATTTAGCCCAGTGAGACCAGGCTGATCATACATACCATTTGAAATGGGACAGTATCATTGTTTGCTCTCCTGTTTAAAATGGTATATCTAGTTAGCCTAGGACACAGGATAGTAGTTAGCCTTGGGGAAGGCTCAGAAGAGGCCAACTAGGCAGAGAGAAAAGGAGCAGAAGGGCTCCAAGGTAAGACATGCCTGGTGTAGGAAGAAAAATAAAATCAGAGACATAAAAGGGGGTTAACTCATCTAGGATCTTACAGGTCACTGGTAAAAACTTTGGCTTCTATTCTGAGAACAGAGAGGTATTGCAGGGCTTTGAGCAAAGCAGTCCTTTAAGGCCTCCTTTAATAAAAAGGCCTACTCTGACTGCACTGTAGAGAATACTGTAGACTGCAGGAGCAGGTGGAGACTGAGAAAGACCAAGTTAGAAGGCTGCTGCTGTAACCCAGATGAGAGACAAGGATGGTTCAGATCAAGGTGGAAGCAGTTGAAGTGAAGAGGGTTGCATCTGGATATTTTTTCAAGGTAGGAGTTCCTACCTGGATGGAAAAATGGGAGTGAGACAAAAGGAGCTAATGGGGATTTCAAGGTTTTTTACTTCATTGGAATTTCTAAATTCGCATCAGCTGAGATGGTGAAGGCTGTGAATAGAGCAGGTTTTGAGAGACTGAAGACCAAATGTTTGGTTTCAGGCATACTGAATTTGAAATGATAGGCAGATACCCAAGAGATGTCAAGTACATAGCCATGTATACAAGTCTGTAGTTTGAGGGAGAGTTCTTTGATGAAGATATACATTTGGGAATCATCAGCACATAACTGCTATTTCAAGCCATGAGACTGGTGTCTTTGACACACCCAGTTTTGTAAAGGGTAGGAGCAAAGGTTTGACTACAGTGGGTTTAAGAAAGAATTGAGAGGAGAGCAATTGGAGACAGTGGGTATGAATAGCTCTTACAAGAAATTTTGCTATGGTAGCTGACCAGGTAGAGAGGAGGAGAGAATCACTTTGAAAGATTGCAACTGAAGTCCTGAAGTCATCTCAACTATTTTAATGAGTGGAAGGCAGTCCCTTTAATTCAGCCATACCAGCTTAGGCACAAGTCCCCCCAAACTAATGCCTCCACACATCAGTTCATTGGGCCTAAGATGTGCACCTTCTTCCGAAACCTGGCTAAATTCTAACTAGCTCTTCATATCTCTTAATAAGAGTCACGTTTTCCTAGACATATTTCTGAACCTCCCCAGGCATGGCCTGATTTTATCCTCTTTTTATTAATACAATATTCTGTGCATATCTCCGTCGCCTTCAAAACATAATTGTAGGTGTGACTGGAGTAGAGTAATAAACAGGAGAGTAACAGGGGACAAAGGAGGGGCAGTAACTGTATTTCGTAGAATGAAACCCATTGTGAAGATAACATAAATTGCCAATACCAGATACACTAATATCTCCGGGAAAATTACAGGCTATAGAATTAAATGTCCATCTTGTCATTGCTTGCCAATATTTTGAAGAGGTCATTCCTAGCCTATCTTTGTTCAAATTATTTGCATGTATTATGCAAATAAATAGAACTGCCTAAAGAATGCCCAAGCTGCGTGATATCGATGATTCACTTCCCTTCGATTGGTCTATATCCACTTTATTTGCATGACGGGATTTAATATATTAAAGGTCCCGTCCCTTCGGTGCTTTCACCTCTCGCGAAAAGACGCGTGACTTGCGGCTCTTCCTTGATTACGTAAACGCCGCTCTCTGGCCACTAAACCCTTCCGTCCTGTCCTCTCGACTCCTCCGCTGAAAGCTCCACGGGCCCTGAATCGTTTCCTTCCACTGTCGACGTCCCTACGTCTCTCCGCTCCCATCTTTCCACGAACGCACGACGCACGCCCCACCTCTTTCTCCCCCTCGTGCAAATTCTGCGCCCCTACCGCCCGGCCTACCGGCGCCATATTCCCGCCCCCTCTACACGTCTCAAAGGCCAACTCCGGGGGCCAACCTTTTCAGCCAATCGGTGTCCTAGGGCCTGTAAGTTCTTCCCCTTTATGCAAATAACCTATGCCAGCACCTCACACCCTGTTTTTTTTTTTTGGTGTTTTTTTTTTTTTTGGTTTTTTTTTTAAATAAGAACAGCCCTGGAAGTAAAGAGGGATAGGGTAGGGAGCGCCCCGCCCTTTATGCAAATCAAGGGGCGTGTCTATCCGCTGAGGGAGGTGGGAGGTGGGGGGGCGCTCCCGGGGGCGGCGGTTGCCCGGATGGGCCGTTAGTCGGATCCCAGCCGCGGAGTGAGCGAGGAAGACGGGAAGAGCCGAACCCGGCGCCATCCGCCGCCATCCGCCCCCGCCCCACCGCCATCCCACCCCGGGGAGCCCCTGGGCCCCGGTCCCGGATCCCCACGCACCCGGCCAGGTGAGTCTGGGCGAGCCGAGTGTTCACACCCTTTTCTAGCGCGGGAGCGGCGGTGGCAGCGGAGGCAGCGGCGGCGGCGGGCCGGGGGGAGGAGAAGCTGCCATTAGCCGCCGCCATTTTGTCCTCTTACAGCCGGGGCCTGCCCTGCCCCTCCCCCTACGATACCACCTCCTTGGGACCCGCACCTTCAGCTCCCTCATTTAGAGTCTTTAGCTTGCTCCTACCCACCCACCTTCATGGCGTTGCGGCGACCCCCTTTCCTGGGCCCGTAAGTCCGCAGCCTCCGCTGAGCTCCTGGTATCGCACCCCAATCTGTGGGCCCCCTTCACATCCGCCGCTCTGGGATGGGACGCACCCGACGGTTCTCTTAGAGTGTCTCTTTTCCTCCATATTGGACTTCCTCCCATCACCTAGCGCTAGGGTACCCCCTTAACGCCCCTTTTTACGTCGAGTCACTCCCACTCTGGAACCCAGCTTTTATCCCTCATATTTGCTTTTTGCATTCCTCATTTCCGCTCTCCTTTTTCATTTTCCCTATTCGTTATCTCTTTCTACTCCAACCCCCATTCCTGGGGTCTCGTCACTACGCCTTTAACTTTGCTCTGCCTTTCTTCCATTTTTGCTTACGTGTTGTATTTCCCACCTGCTTTCCTCTTAATTCTTTTATTAGTCTTAGTCTCTTGACTCCATGATTTTTTAATTCTGTTTTTCTTGTTTGCGACGATTGGCCTCCTTAAACATCTACAAAGCAGCCCTCATCCTCTCATCGACCTGTCTTAAAGTTCTCCCTGATTTTAGTTTTCATCCTAATCCTGTCTGGATTTTCTGCCACTACCCATCTCTTTCCTTTACACCAGGGGTGTCCAACCTTTTGGCTTCCCTGGGCCACAATGGAAGAATTGTCTTGGGCCACACCAAATATACGAACACTAACAATAGCTGATGAACTAAAAAAAAAGAAAGAAAGAAAATCTCATGTTTTAAGAATTTGGGTTGGGCTGCATTCAAAGCGGTCCAGGGCACAGGTTGGACTTGCCTGCTTGATACCATTCCTCCTTGGAAATGAATGCCTGGTCATTTCCATAGCAACCGACTATGGAGAGGTTGACCTGCTTGGGGAGCAAGGGATATTAGGAAGAGAAATGACTACTGATGGACTTTCTTCCTGAGAGTAAGAAAATGAAGTTGCTTTTGGCCTTGGTCCCATGGTTGCAGGGTGCTCTTGAGGTGGGTCCATAATGCTTTGGGGGTTTTTTCACTTTTACTTAGGATGAGCCAGAACCCGCCTATATTGCATCTGGATATAGGCTTTCCCCCCAAGAACTGGGATGTGGGCGGGTTAGAAAAAGATGAGGTATTCTAAATACTTGGGGTTCTGTGGCTTGGGAGCAGGTAGAACCCAAGTTCCATGAGAAAATTCTCTGGCACCAGCCCCTCATCTGGCTGAGTAAGTTCATAAAATCCTTAAACTCCCAGCATACCTTCCTGCAAACCTCCCCCAGATAGGAGTGAGGCTGCTGGAAGTGGAACCTGGGGCACAGTTGGGGAGCTGGTGTCTACTAAGTCAGGCATCTAAAACTCTGTCCCTTGCATGATGCAGCTGTATAGCTCTTTCTGGTTTTCTCTGGGGCTTGGACTTAACTCTTTTTTATTGTGGGTGTCTGAAATAAGAGATTATTGCTAACAGGGATAATGAAGAGGCTGCTACCATTTATTGACTGGTACAGAGGAGAGAGTATTTGTACCAGGAGACTACTAGATTTTTAGTTGATACCTGGGTGAAAAAGGGAACGTGGTATGTGGGCTCTGTGGTAACTGAGTAGATTATGGTTGCTTAAAGGGACTATGGAGAGTTTGAATAGGCTGGAGGAAAAGACACTAGGGGGCCACATATATCTGGGCCTCTAATTAGAATGAAAGGGAGCATCTAAAGCTTCTCTTGGAGGGGATTCCCTGGTGGTGTAGTGGCTAGGCTTCAGCGCTCTCCACACTGCAGCCTGGGTTCGATTCCCAACCAGGGAACTACCCCCCTACCCCAAAAAAACAAACAAAAAACCTTAAGCTTCTCTTGGAGTCTGTAAAGGGAGCAGAAACTGAAACATTTGGTGTTTGGCCCACAGGCTCCGGCACGTTTTGGGGGAGGTGCCTGTAGGACCCAACGTACTCAATGAGCTTCCAGCGCAATGTCCGATCGCTCGGGGCCGACTGCCAAGGGGAAGGATGGAAAGAAGTATTCCTCGCTCAACCTGTTTGATACATATAAGGGCAAGTCCTTAGAGATCCAGAAACCCGCTGGTGAGAGTCCTGCAAAGATGCTCCTCATTGCTGGAGGCCCGGCATGAATGGGGCATGTGTTTTAGAGCTCTTTGAAGGGAAATGGCTACAATACAGATTATCAGAAAACTAGAAGAACACTATGGACTCCTCAGCTTTATCTTTGGTCCCATAGGGGACATTGGGCTTTGGGTAAACACCTGTTACCCTCCTACAAAGGCGTGTCTGCAGTTCCCTATCTTTGGACACGTAAGAATTGGAGGCACAGAAATGTGGACTTGGAGAAGTCTGGGGTCAGCTTGCCCACTGCAGGCTCCAGACCAACCATCCCACATAGAAGCACTGGATTTAATGCCACTCAGCCTTCTTGGTAGGATTTCAAGGGTTGCTGGGGGGCAAAGGAAGAGATGGCTTCTAAGAGAAGTTTGATAGTAAGAAATTAAGGATGTCTAACTGGGGCCTAGTGTAGGATGCACTCACATCTCCCATGTGGGGCATTTTTCACACTTTTCTCCACCTTTTCTCCAGTTGCCCCTCGCCATGGCCTGCAGAGTCTTGGGAAAGTTGCCATTGCCCGGCGTATGCCACCCCCAGCCAACCTTCCAAGCCTGAAAGCTGAGAACAAAGGCAATGACCCCAACGTCTCACTAGTGCCGAAAGACGGAACAGGATGGGCAAGCAAACAGGAGCAGTCCGACCCCAAGAGGTAGAGGGAGGCCTGGGGGACCGAGAGTGATGAATATTTTAAGTTTGAACATCGGGGTGAGTTGGGGCTTGGTGTAGCCCAGCCACAGAGCCAGAAACACAGAGGAAAGCCCCTCTCCCGCCTATTCCAGGATCCTTTAGAGGACTGAGGAAAGGTACCTTTGGCTTTCTGACAGGTGGAAAGAAAGCATGAAGAAACAGTTGACAATTATTCAGGATGACAGGGGTTATAGTGTTTTTGTCCTAGTATTTGTAACCAGTAGTAAATAGGCTTGGGGTCGGTTCTTATCCTCCCTCAGTTGTATAAGTAGGGGAGGGATCTCGGGCTCTGGGTAACTTCATCCTCCATCACCTCAGTTCCGATGCCTCAACCGCTCAGCCGCCGGAATCGCAGCCACTGCCGGCTTCACAGACGCCTGCCTCGAGCCAGCCGAAACGAGCCCCAGCAGCCCCCGAGGTATCTGGAGAACTGAAGGGGTGGGAGCAAGAAGGGCTTGTAGCCCCCACCTACATCAACATGAATTATCTCTCCTTCCCCAGAACACTCCTTCGGTTCCAAGCGGGGTAAAGTCCTGGGCACAAGCCAGCGTCACCCATGGCGCACATGGAGATGGTGAGTACAGTGTTTTGGAGAGCTCACTTTAGGCACTGGTAGGCAGGAGCCCTGTACTGTACCTTCAGTGAAGTGTCCTTGGTCCTCTGGCTAAATTTGTAGTGCCCATGTCCAGTTTCTTGGGGCACACGAACAGCTTTGTCTCAAATCTTTTTATTTATTTATTTATTTATTATTTTTTTATGAGTTCAACTTCAAATCTTTATACGAGGATGGGGAGGGTATCCCAGAACTGCCCTTGTTTCTTGGAGAATGAGCACCTAAGGCATGAGGGCTGAATTTGAAAGCAGGAACCTGATGACCTGGTACCTATCAGAACCTTCTCCTTCCGTGGTACATACTGAATAAATGTACTTCTGTCTCCTGCTCTGCTCCTAACCCCAACAGGTGGAAGGGCATCAAGCCTACTGTCACGATTCTCTCGAGAGGAATTTCCGACCCTGCAGGCAGCTGGCGACCAGGACAAAGCTGCCAAGGAAAGGGAGTCTGCCGAACAGTCGTCTGGGCCCGGACCAAGCCTCCGCCCCCAAAGTGAGTGGCCACCATTTGGGAGTGAGTGAGTGAGTGAGTGAGTGGGTGGGTGGTGAGTGATTACCTTTTGGGCTGGATATTATCTTAATTCCGTTTCAGAACTAAGTGCTGTTTATTTACCATTCTCCATCATTTATAGCTCTATTCACACTCTGCTTTTTCCAAAATACAGATTCTACAACTTGGAGGGACGGAGGTGGGCGTGGCCCTGATGAGCTGGAGGTCCCCGACTCCAAACTTCATCATGGCCATGATCCCAGGGGGGGACTGCAGCCTTCGGGCCCACCCCAGTTCCCTCCCTACCGAGGAATGATGCCGCCCTTCGTGAGTTTGAATATCTTGTTTTGGAGTGGTTGCACTGGAAGCTGGAGACGGGGGCCTGTTACATAATGTGAAGGTGGGGACAATAGGTTTAGGGAGCTGGCAGACTGTTTGACTGCCTCTGAGCAGCTACTGTGGGCTCTTTTGCAGATGTATCCCCCATATCTCCCATTCCCTCCGCCCTATGGACCCCAGGGGCCTTACCGATACCCCACACCTGATGGGCCCAGGTGAGTAATCCCAGGTCTGGGGTTTGCAGTTAGGGATGGGGAAAGTCTATTGGAGAAGGGATGGTTTTCTAGCCAGAAGATTCAGTCTTTTCTGTGGTCATACACTATGCTATCTTTTATCCTCTCTCCCATTTACTTTTTCATACATAGCCGTTTCCCCCGTGTGGTAGGCCCCCGGGGCTCTGGGCCACCAATGCGTCTTGTAGAACCTGTGGGTCGGCCTTCCATTCTTAAAGAGGATAATCTCAAAGAGTTTGATCAGTTGGACCAGGAGAATGATGATGGTTGGGCAGGTAAGTGGTTATTAAGATCAAGCATTTTGGTTTTGAAAGGCAAAATCTGATGAAAAAAGAGGGGGTTGTGTGACAGAAAAACAGACATTGAAGGATGGAGGAGATACAT
The DNA here is from genome assembly GCA_004026885.1 of Lyroderma lyra. Lineage (NCBI taxonomy): Eukaryota > Metazoa > Chordata > Mammalia > Chiroptera > Megadermatidae > Lyroderma > Lyroderma lyra. The sequence goes on from PVJL010002640.1 coordinate 108,924, forward strand.
GGATGAAAGGAGTGAGAATGACAAGACTCCCAGTGGATCCAGACTTCAGAGGGAGGGGTGGCATTGCTAGTACGTTTCATCATATATTTCCAGACTACTTCCTGTGTTCCAGAAGATAACTTGAGATTGGAAAGCAGAATGAATGGTTTACAACTCTTCACATTTTTCCCTCAGGGGCCCATGAGGAGGTCGACTACACTGAAAAGCTCAAGTTCAGTGATGAGGAAGATGGGCGAGACTCGGATGAGGAGGGAGCTGAGGGCCAGTGAGTTAGGACCCTCTAGGGAAAGGAGGGGGTTCAGTTTCATGGTGTATACTTGTAAAGGAGTGGGGTTGCTGTTGATTTTAATTCCAGTGTTGGTCTGCTCACAGCAAGGAGTCCCAGCCAGCTGCTGGTGAGGAACGGCCCCCTGAAGCAAATGGCAAAAAGGGCAACTCCCTCAGCAGCGAACCGCCTCCTCCCAAGACAGCCTGGGCAGAGACTTCTCGGCCTCCAGAGACAGAATTGGGGCCTCCAGCCCCAAAGCCACCCCCACCCCCACCTCACCGGGGCCCTGCTGGAAACTGGGCCTCCCCTGGGGACTACCCAGTGAGTATCTACAATGAGGGATGAGGGTGTCAGTTGTGGGTGATAATGTCAACTAAGTAATTGAAGGAGCAGTAATAGAGAAAGCTGGAGGGAGGGCTAAAAATGGATTGAGCAGGTGTAGAGCTTTGGAGCATTTCTGACAGGTTTGGAACATCCTTGGTATTAAGGGATCTGGGTGAGGAGAGATTGGGATGCTAGTGAGAGAGAACAAGGAGGCCTGGGTGTTGGGGTCAATGAAAGGAGAGAGGAAATGGATGAGGTTAAAGCAGTTGTCAACCCAAGGCCCTGGTCGTCTTTGCACAACTACCTAGGAATAGTTCAGTCTGTAACACAGATCATAAGAAACATAGTGACTGACACCTTTGGCCCTGCTGGGTCTGCCCACTCACAGGATCGTGGGGGCCCGCCCTGCAAACCCCCAGCACCTGAAGATGAGGATGAGGCATGGCGGCAGCGGCGAAAGCAATCTTCATCTGAGATCTCACTGGCCGTGGAGCGGGCCCGGCGCCGGCGGGAGGAGGAAGAACGCCGCATGCAGGAGGAGCGCCGGGCAGCCTGCGCTGAGAAGCTCAAGCGACTTGATGAGAAGTTCGGGGCGCCTGACAAGCGGCTCAGAGCTGAGCCTTCTGTGCCTGCCACCCCTCCTGGCCCAGCCCCACCACCCACAGTCCCCAAGGAACTGCCCACTCCTTCAGCTCCTTCTCCAGCACCAGCCCCCACACCAGAAAAGGAACTAGAAGAGCCAGCACAGGCCCCTCCTGCCCAGTCCACCCCCACTCCAGGTGTGGCTCCAGCTCCCACCCTGGTAACTGGTGGTGGCAGTGCCAGTAGCACCAGCAGTGGCAGCTTTGAAGCCAGCCCAGGTACAGAGGTGGAGATGGGTTCCTACCAGGTGTCAGAACTCTTTCCAGCTTGTGTCAGAGGTGGGTGGGAAAGATGGGAGGATATGCAGGAGAAAGCAGCTATTTGGGTTTACTGGGGTATTGGTATGAGGGGAAGTTGTGCTCCTTGAATTCCTTAATAAGTAGTCACCTGAAACCACCTTTCTGTAGTAGCCCTGTATAGAATATTACGGGATGGTTTGGTTGGATGTTACTGCCACCACTATTGACTCTTGAGAGGCCACGAAGTTTTCATGTTTTTTAAGTGGGAGGGACTTACCTTTAAAGAGGGAGTAAGAGGTGGGACCTGAAATTATGAGGGTGTTCCTGGAATATCTGTGGTAGGCTAAACCTCTCTGATCATTGTGTTTTCATCAATGCAGTGGAACCCCAACTGCCTTCAAAAGAAGGTCCTGAACCACCAGAAGAGGTTCCTTCTCCTTCCACACCCCCAGCCCCAAAGGTGGAATCCAAGGGTGATGGGGTTGGTCCCACCCGGCAGCCCCCTAGCCAGGGCTTGGGCTACCCCAAATATCAGAAGTCGTTGCCACCTCGTTTCCAGCGGCAGCAGCAGGTAAGATGGAGGTACTGTCCCCCCTTAAGGGCTGCTTCTCTTTCTGGCACCAACATTTACCCTGTCCATAAGTTCACTTCTGGGTCCCTCCACCAGTCTATCGGCGTTGGGTACAGGTGTATGTCACATCTGTGTATTAACTTTTTTTTGCTAGTTCCCTTTTTTTTCTCGGGGTAGGGAGCTTTGATATCTCTCTTGTCCTTACCCAGGAGCAGCTCTTGAAGCAGCAACAGCAGCAATGGCAGCAACATCAACAGGGTTCCACCCCACCTGCCCCAGTGCCCCCATCACCACCACAGCCTGTGACCATGGGGCCTGTGCCAGCTCCACAGGCTCCACCTCCTAAGGCCCTATACCCCGGTGCTCTGGGCCGGCCCCCACCTATGCCCCCAATGAACTTTGATCCCCGCTGGATGATGATTCCTCCTTATGTAGACCCCCGGCTCCTCCAGGGCCGGCCCCCTCTGGACTTCTACCCTCCTGGTGTGCATCCCTCTGGTAAGGGGCCCTAAGAGGAATGGAGGATCCCTCAGTCCTGGGAAGTAGCTGTCAGCATCTTGCTGTGGGATAAAGAGCCACCAGTGAGGGACTGCTAAGATGGATTTTGGTTGCAGGAATGGGCTTTGGGAAGAAATAAACAGTGGTCTTTTATTGACCAGGATTTACTTGGGGGGGGGGGGTGATTGATTCAGTTATGGGGAAGTTAAGTGGGTGATCCTATTTCAGGAGAGCAGGCCAGGCGCAGACTTGGAATAAGATGAAGGAGCTGGTATTGACTGACAGAATTAGACTGGGGAGGTGCTGTGGGGGCTGGAGGATCTGTCATATGGAAGAGGATTGTCTTTCTCATACTCTTTTTTTTTTTTTTTCCCCCCTCAGGCCTAGTTCCCCGGGAGCGCTCAGACAGTGGGGGCTCAAGCTCAGAGCCCTTTGAGCGCCATGCACCCCCACTTCTACGGGATCGGGGCACCCCGCCAGTAGATCCAAAGTTGGCCTGGGTAGGAGATGTCTTCACCACCACACCTGCCGACCCCCGCCCGCTTACTTCACCACTGCGCCAGGCTGCCGATGAAGATGACAAGGGGATGAGGTAAGTGCGTGATAAGGGACAGAGAGTTCCTAGTGAAAGGGTCCAGACCGGGAGCAAAGGTACTATGGTTATTGATGAGATGATGGGGATAAACATGAAAGGAGTGTCGGGATCATCATAAAGGGTTCTGTCTCCACTCCTAGTTCCAGTTTTTCTCATCCCGAGATGCTTATTTCCATTCTTTTCTGTCTTTTTCTTCAGGAGCGAGACCCCTCCAGTACCTCCCCCACCCCCTTATCTGGCCAGTTATCCCAGCTTTCCCGAGAATGGAGCCCCTGGGCCCCCAATATCCCGCTTCCCTCTGGAAGAGCCAACTCCCCCAGTACCCTGTCCAGTCCCCTGGCCCCCAGGCAGTGATGAGGCTGCCAAGATACAAGCTCCACCGCCCAAGAAGGAGACCCCCAAGGAGGAAAGTCCACAGATAACAGGGCCAGAAGCTGGCCGGAAGCTTGTCCGTGGAGTTGGAGGCCAGGGCCCACCACCACCTCGCAGAGAAAACCGCACCGAGACACGCTGGGGTCCTCGCCCAGGCAGTAGTCGTCGTGGAGTTCCTCCAGAGGAGCCAGGGGCCCCTCCCCGCCGAGCTGGGCCTATAAAGAAACCTCCACCACCTGCAAAGGTGGAAGAGCTGCCTGCCAAGCCCCTGGAACAGGTGGATGAAGCTCCCAAGGTCCCCAAGCCAGACCCACTCAAGACAGCAAAGGGGAAGATGGGGGTCCCTAAGGAGACTCCACCCTGTGGGACTCTTTCCCCGGCCCCAAGGCTTCGGAGGGACTATTCCTATGAAAGAGTAGGTCCTACCTCTTGTCGGGGCCGGGGCCGGGGTGAGTATTTTGCCAGAGGGAGGGGTTTTCGGGGGACCTATGGGGGACGGGGGCGCGGAGCCCGAAGCCGAGAGTTCCGCAGTTACCGCGAATTCCGTGGAGACGATGGGCGCGGAGGTGGGACAGGAGGACCAAACCATCCCCCTGCTCCCCGAGGCCGTACCGCCAGTGAGACGCGAAGTGAGGGTTCTGAGTATGAAGAGATCCCTAAGCGGCGCCGGCAGCGGGGCTCAGAAACAGGCAGCGAGACCCATGAGAGTGATCGGGCTCCCTCAGATAAAGAGGCTCCCCCACCCAAGGAAGGAGTGCTCACCCAGGTTCCTCTCATGCCACCATCAGGAGCTCCTCCTCTGCCAGTTCCAGCCCGATTTTCCACTGCCCGAGGGGGACGAGTCTTCACTCCTAGAGGAGTGCCCTCACGCCGGGGCCGAGGCGGGGGGCGACCCCCTCCACCCATTTGCCCAGGCTGGAGCCCTCCAACCAAGACTCTGGCTCCCAAGAAACCTCTAGCAGGTAGTTTGCCGACTAAGGAGCCCTTGAAAGAGAAGCTGATTCCAGGACCTCTGTCCCCCATGGCCCAGGGAGGTAGTGGCACAGGCAGCCACCTGAGCATGGGTATGGAAGATGGGGAAAGGCCCAGGAGACGGCGACATGGGAGGGCTCAGCAGCAGGACAAACCGCCTCGTTTTCGACGGCTGAAACAGGAACGCGAGAACGCTGCCAGAGGGACTGAGGGCAAGCTCTCTTCCCTGACCCTTCCGGCCTCCACCCCTGGACAGGAGGAGGCCCTCTCAACAGTAGCAGTGCCCCTTCCACCTCGTCGGGCCACTGCCAAGTCCCCTGATCTGTCTAACCAGAACTCAGACCAAGCCAATGAGGAGTGGGAGACTGCTTCAGAGAGCAGTGACTTTGCCAGTGAGCGCCGGGGGGATAAGGAGGCTCCCCCAGCAGCACTGCTGACCCCCAAAGTTGTGGGAACTCCTGGGGGCAGTGGCGGACCAGGCATTTCAACCATGACCCGTGGAGACCTGAGCCAGAGAGCCAAAGATTTGAGCAAGCGGAGCTTCTCGAGTCAACGGCCTGGCATGGAGAGGCAGAACCGGCGTCCAGGCCCAGGCAGTAAGGCTGGCACCAGTGGAGGAGGCGGTGGGGGTCCTGGAGGACGGACTGGCCCAGGGCGTGGGGACAAGAGGAGCTGGCCCTCTCCGAAGAACCGAAGGTAGGTAGGGACAAGCTAAATTTACTCTTAGGGTAATACACTAAGGGAGGGGAGAAGACCTGAGGGAAAGGTGAAGTCCGTTACTATGTCATTGGAACCCAAGACCACGTGGGCTGCAGGAAGGGCATTAGGGCATCCAGGTGTAGGTAAGTGAGCAGGAAACCAGTTTATGTCTTTAGGGACATTCAGTTCTTTTATACTTTGGACCTGTACATGTAGAATTCATTAGAAATGCTTGAAAACACCCAAATTTGTACAAAGCAGAGGAGAGGTTGAGATCTGACTTGGAGGAGGAGGAACAAGTTCAGCAGTATTGGAGCTGGTGCTCTGTTTTTTTTTCAGCCGCCTTCCAGAGGAGCGTCCCCCGGGCCTTCCTCTGCCTCCCCCACCCCCCAGTAGTTCTGCTGTCTTCCGCTTGGACCGAGTGATCCACAGCGACCCTGCTGGTATCCAACAGGCCCTGGCCCAGCTAAGCAGCCGCCAAGGGAGTGCAGCTGCACCAGGGGGGCCTCCAAGGCCCAAGCCTGGGCTTCCCCAAACCCCTCAAGGCCCCACCCCCCGGACCCCAACCCACTATGACCCTCAGAGGGCCAACAGCAACAGCATTGGCATCAGTTCGGGTAAGCTGGTGGGGCTAAGGGTGGGACTGTTTACATCCCCAGAGAAGGTTCTGTGCTGAAGGAAGGTGGCAGAGTCCCATATTTGGGGGCCCTGGTGCTGGGGATCAGTCCTAAGCAAGGGTGGTGGAAGGATTGGGAGGTGAGGTGAAGAGAGGAGAGTAAGCTGGGGCCAATGACAGAACTAGGCCAATGCTGATGGATTTCCCCTTCTCCCCAGACCCCCACTTCGAGGAGCCAGGGTCGATGGTGAGGGGGGTGGGCGGGACTCCCCGGGATTCTGCCGGGGTTAATCCCTTCCCCCCAAAACGGCGGGAGCGGCCTCCCAGAAAACCAGAGCTGCTGCAGGAGGTGAGAGATGGGGCTTGGTGCTCACTCCTGGGGTCCTTTTATGTTTTCTCACCTCTTATTTGTGTTACCCCACATTCTCACTGTTGGTCACTGCATGTCTCATCTCTTGTCGCCCTATACCTCACTATCCCAGTGTCTTAATTTCCCGGCTCGCTCATGTTTTGCCTCTGGGCCTTTTCTCTCCTTTAGGAATCTTTGCCACCTTCTCATAGCTCTGGATTCTTGGGGCCCAAGCCTGAGGGCCCAGGCCCTCAGGGAGAGTCTAGAGACGCAGGAGCTGAGGCCCTGACCCCTCATATCTGGAATCATTTACATACTGGTGAGTAAAGCTGAGAAGGAAGGGGACCGTAAGGGAACTAGATGGCCTCGTCGCTATCCTCACACCCTCTTCTGTCATGCTCTTTTCCCAGCCACTGGCCGCAAGTGTTACCAGCCTGGCCCCATGGAACCTTGGATGGAACCCCTAAGTCCTTTTGAGGACGTGGCTGGCACAGAGGTGAGTAAGGAAGGAAATGTCTGAGCTGGGACTTGATTGAGCACTGGCCATACTTACAGGTGGGATCTGGGCTGTTCCTGACATGGTTGTCTCCTTTTCTTGGTTTGTCTGTCTGTGCACACCAGCGAGGTAATTGGGGTGCTTTCTACCCTACTTAACTAACCCCTTCTCCACTCCTCTCAGATGAGTCAGTCTGACAGTGGGGTGGACCTGAGTGGGGATTCTCAGGTGTCATCAGGTCCCTGCAGCCAGCGAAGTTCCCCTGATGGAGGACTCAAGGGGGCAGCAGAGGGGCCCCCCAAGCTGCCTGGAGGCCCCTCACCCCTGAATGCTGTTCCTGGTGAGGGTCCACCTGGCTCTGAACCCTCTGAACCTCCTAGGAGACGGCCACTTGCTCCCCTTGATGGGGACAGAAAGGTAAAAGAGCAAGAAGGGTAAGAAGAGTGTTTTTGGGACCATTGTCTCCCCCTGCCCTCTGCCTGCATGTGTGCTGGGGATTCCCAGCTTGGGCTTCTGTTTCTTTCCCAACCCTCCTTTGATGTGTTCCCCACACAGGAGCTGCCCCGGGAGCAGCCTCTGCCCCCTGATCCCATTGGTACAGAACGATTACAGCGTACAGACCGAGGCCCAGAGCCTGGCTCCTTGAGGCCATCCCATCGACCTAGCCCCCCCGTCCAGTTTGGCACCAGTGACAAGGTCTGCATGGTCTTGGGTTAGGTGGGGAGAAGGGAAGGACTAGAGGTGGGACATGGAGGGACACATGTCTGAATCTTGGGGCAATCTCCCCTGCCTCACAACAGGACTCAGACTTGTGCTTGGTGGTAGGAGACAGTTTAAAGACAGAGAAGGAGCTGACAGCATCAGTCACTGAGGTAAGTGGGAGAGTGAGGGTCTGGTGGAAATGCCTCAGATTTTAGAGTGACGGAGTAACCTGGGCATCCTGGATACCCTTCTTCACAAGGCCTCTCCTTCCAGGCCAGCCCCATATCCCGAGACTGGGAACTGCTCCCCAGTGCTTCTGCCTCAGCTGAGCCACGGCCACAGTCCAGGAACCTGGCTTCGGGGTACTGTGGCCCAGAGCCCAGCCCCTCAGCCCAGCGCCTGTACCCCGAGGTCTTCTATGGCAGTCCTGGGCCTCCCAGTTCTCAGGTAGGTACTGCTGCCTGTCCCAGGACACCTTTCTGTTTGCTGTTCCTTACAATAATAAAGCTTTTCCAGTTTGTATCATCTTAAAACACTTTTTGTCATTTCATTTTTCTTCTTTTACTTTAGTTGGTGGGGTGGGTACGCTTTTGTTGACCAGAAAAACGAGCTAGTCCAGCTTTGCTGTCCTGCAGGTCTCAGTGGGAGCCATAGACTCTCACTTACATCCCAGCCATGGAGGCTTCCGTCCTGGAACACCTTCACTGCACCCTTACAGGTAGGCCCAGATGTCTATGGCTCTCAGAAGGAAATGGAGCCATGTTTGGGCCAGGGGTGGGAGAGGGGAGGGGAAGATATGTTTCTAGGGTTCCAAAGGATAGTGGACTTAGGGCATTGCTCAGACTAGAGGAGTGAATGGCTTTGGCTTCCTGACACCTCTCCTCCCCCTTGCCCCAATTTCTTCTCAGGTCACAGCCCTTGTACCTGCCCCCGGGCCCAGCACCCCCCTCAGCATTACTCTCGGGGGTAGCTGTCAAGGGCCAGTTTCTGGATTTCTCAGCACTGCAAGCAGCAGAGCTGGGGAAGGTGCCAGCTGGAGGAGTTCTCTACCCATCACCTTCCTTCCTCTACTCGCCAGCTTTCTGCCCCAGCCCTCTGCCCGATCCACCCTTGCTTCAGGTAAGAGGTGGGCAGCTGCTGGGTTCGGAGCTAGGGGTGGGGGAAGAAAGAATGCTGCTGTGGGGAGTTGACATTTCTCCCCAATAGGTGCGCCAGGACCTGCCATCCCCCCCAGATTTTTATTCTTCTCTGCAACCTGGTGGCCAAAGTGGCTTCCTTCCCTCAGGGGCCCCTGCCCAGCAGGTACCTTTTATCCTCCCACTTACCGTTCATTCCCTGTCTGTCCTGCCTCTTGACTTTGACTTTATCCCCAGTGTTCTGACACTCCTTCCTGTCCCCAAGACACCCACATTTCTTGTCACAGGTGCTTCTTCCCGTTGTGGACGCACAGCTGCCTGTGGTGAACTTCGGCTCCCTGCCACCAGCACCACCTCCAGCTCCACCCCCCCTTTCTCTGTTACCTGTGGGCCCTGCTCTGCAGCCCCCCAGTCTGGCTGTGCGGCCCCCACCTGCTCCCGCTACCCGGGTGCTGCCTTCACCTGCCAGGCCCTTCCCCCATAGCTTGGGGCGAGCAGAGGTAAGGTACAAGGAACTCAACATAGAGGTAGGGGTTTGTGATCTTAAGATGTATGGGTTCAGACACAGGAGGCTCATGAATTTTATTCCTTCAGCTGCATCCAGTAGAACTAAAGCCGTTCCAAGATTATAGAAAACTGAGCAGCAACCTTGGGAGACCCGGGTCATCGCGCACTCCCCCAGCTGGAAGGCAAGACAGTGGGATAGGGATGCAGACTGTCCATCCCTGAGGCCTTTGGGGGCAGAGGAAGGTCTTTAGCTTGCCTTAAACTTTTCCTCCTTTAGGTCTTTCTCCGGTCTCAGTTCCCGTCTCAAGACCCCACCCTCTACCTACAGTGGTGTCTTCCGCACCCAGCGCATCGACCTTTACCAGCAGGTGAAGAAGAAACCCAGGTCCCCAATTCTGAATTCGAGAGTTCACCCAGGTTCTTTCAATCTGTCCCTGACCTGCATGTACCTGCTCTCTACCAGGCTTCCCCACCGGATGCTCTGCGCTGGATGCCAAGACCCTGGGAGCGGACAGGGCCACCTTCTCGAGAAGGACCTCCCCGACGGGCAGAAGAACCCGGGTCCCGAGGGGATAAGGAGCCTGGGTTGCCCCCACCCCACTGAGGGAGTTCCCCTTGTCCCCCCCAACCCCCTGGGGCTTGTATATAGATTATAAATATATAAGGGGGAAAGGGGTGGGTGGGGAGGGATTGTGGGGCTGGGGCCCCACTACCCCTCTTTCCCTCTCCCCTGTTCCCCTATCCCTGGGGCCGTTTGTTAAAAAATAATAATAAAAATTAAAAAAATATTTCCAAAATGATTTTAGGGGCAGGTTGGTTTGCAGTCTCTTGTATCATAACTGCCAAATAATCTGTAGAGTGGGTTCATTAGGGAACTGTTTACCTAACCCCCATTAGCTTTTATTAACAGACTGCCTCAAACCTTAAATTTCATTGTATCTTAAATTTTGTTGTGCCAGCACATGAGGTGAATTGTTACCAGTCTGCAGTCAATAGCTGGGCTGGTCCCATAGGTCCTCCATCGTGTCTGGGGCTTTGGTAGGACATCGGGAATGGTCAACCAGTGTCTCTATGTGGCTTCTCCAGCAGGATGTTCTCAGTCATTAGGCCTCATGTCCATGAGCCAGTGTTCTAAGAGATCCCAGTCAATCTGCAAAATTCGTGACCTGGTTGGTCCTGTTGGTCTAGCACTAAGTTATAGGAAAGGGAGAGGGGCAGCTGTGTCTCAAAGGGAGAATTTGTAGCCTTGCGTCACATTGGTCCCATCTACAAAGAAGTGCCTTCAGAGCTTTGGCAGACTCTGTTCAGACACAGGAACAGTGGGCTTGAATTAGGTAGACCAGTCCCACCATTATCAGGCCTGGCTAAGCTGCATATAGCACGAGTCAGATTCTCAGAAATGACATGGTTCTCACTGGATAGCTGGAGAGCCTTATCTTAGTATGTACCTGGAACAGGTTTCTTCCATCTCAGAACTCGGGTCTTACATGGTTTTACATGAAAGTCTGTTGAAAACGGGCTTGTACATGTTGTGCTGCATGAACAGTAACAATGATGGTGTACATCTGTTCAAAAGAAATGTTAAAAGCTGTCTGGCACAGCTAGGTTCCTAGGGCTTATTAGTTTCAAAAATCAAGTTCATAGATGGTTAAAGGGGCTTAGGCTACTTAATATAGACAATTTAGAGACAAAAGAGCCAGGAAAATCTGACTTTTATTTCTTAAATACTGAGAAGGAAGGGGGGGGGGGGGAATGTTCCCCTGAGGAGGGAGGGCCACAGAGCAAAGAGCTAGGGATCATCAGCAAAGGCCCGGTGGGCATTAGGGAAGCGCTGGGGGCTGTAGTTGGGGTCTTCCTGCAGTCGCTTTTGTATATCAGCCCGGAGCTAGAGAGAGAGAGCAAGCCGGTTGGAAAGGTAGTGACCAATGCCCCTAGGATCCCAGTAAGCATACACGGCCATCCCTCAGGAGCTGACACTTCTTTCCCCACCAGTCACGCACTGTCAGCAGCCCAACATGGTATCACTGAGGCTTCCCAGATGCCGCTAAGAAAAAAACACTACAAATACCAGTGGTAGCACCAGACTAACCAGCAGTTCGACTCGGAAGGCGTCTGGGGAAGAGGGGCCCTAGCCCGAGCCCTCCCAATAGACCATCCCTATTCTGCTTCAAGGTGGGGGCACCTGCTGCCTGTAGCTCTCCTGAACCTCTGGTGCCTCCAGGTCCCGGCTCAGGCTCTCGGGGCTCGTCAGGGGCCGAGCTCCGGCTGCCTTAGCTGCCCGGCTCACGGCCTCTGATAGAAGCAGCTGGGGGCCCTCACCCTGCATCGTCTGGGGGATGGGATGGGAGGGAAAAGAGGATCAACGTCAGATCCAGTGCCATCACCCAGCTCACCCTTTCTGTGAATCAACCAGTCTCCATGCTAGCAAAGAGAAGGGGAAGCGTCCACATGTGGCTTTAACAGCAGAAATGCCTTCCTAATTCTGTTTGGTTTTGGCCAAAAACAGCACTTGAATGTAATGGACTTGGCTCTTCAAAATAAGAGGGGCTGGATGGGTCAGAGCTAGCTAGTCCACAAGAGGAAGCCTCCAGTAAGGACAATGGGCCCCGATTACATGGGTACTGGGCAGCTGAGGGACAACAGGACTAACTGCGGGCAAACAGACTGATGGGGCAGCCATGAGTAAGTCTCGAGTCCCAGAATGGTTTCCTCGTCAATTACATGAGAACTAAAACTGGGCAAAATTCCAGCTCAATCTGATTCTCAGCTCACCAGGGAAATCTGGATAAGAGGGACCCTCAGGGAAGGGCAGACCAACCTTGCGTCTCTTGGCAGGCATACCACTGAGGTAGGCATCACTCAGGGGAGGCTGCGGCTTTACCTTCCGCTGGCTCTGGATGTCCTGCTGGATGATAGGGACCCATTCCTGAGAAAGAAAAGATTACCAGAAAGGAATCCCCACAACTTCCACTTGACTTGGCCCACTGATCACCTGACACTCACTGGGGGGACTGCAGCTGCCCAAGGTTCTGTCTCGGCTGAGGCTCCATCCTGTTCATCTCGGGAGCCCCCGTCAGGGGCAGGAGGTGGACCTCGGGACATGGCCTCTTCTGCTGTAGTTCCAGGGGCTGGGGAAGCGTTCTCCCGCTGAGGGTCCGACAGCAGGAAGATCCAGGCTTCAGAATCCTCAGTCTCCAGACCCTCCAACCCTCAGCCCTCCACTCCGTATTACGTGGCCCTAAACTCACTGGTACCTGAGGCTCAGGGGAAGTTCTCTCTGATCCCTGAACTTCCATTGGCTCCTCAGAAAGTGACTGTGAAATTAGAAAAGGAAAACACAAAAGGTCCCCTCAAATCACTCCAGTTCCTCCAAATCCCCTGACTCCATGGCCCATCCTCAGGTCCATACCTGTGGGGGATCACCGACCCTGCGCACATATCTGAGGATGGCGTCTGGGCCCACAGGCATGTGCTCCAGGACCACCTGCAGCCTCAGGCCCATCATAGTGGTCAGCCAGCTCACCAAGGACGGATTCACCCCACGGGACATACGACGCTGACAAGCAGAAAGCAGACTTGCAACACAAAACCTTCAACCAGCTTTTGAAAGGTATCAAAGGGTAAATATGGTAGTTTGAAGAAGAAAAATGGAAAGTGCAAGACACCAAAAAGAATGGAAACCTGAGGAAACAAAAGGCTGGGGAACTGAGCTGGTTGGTGCTTACAATTCGGCCATTGATGACAGCAGCAAGCTCCATCTGCTGTCCCCCCAGGCAGTGCAGGTTCAGAGCTAGGCATTCAAACAGGCCCTGGTTACACAACTCCAGCAAACGGGCCCCAAATCCACTGTCTATGGGAAGGAAACAGGAGAAAATGCTGGCACCCTGCAGCCCTGCACCCAGCACGCCCCACACCTCCCATCCCAGTCATCCCAACCTGTGCAATGCAGCACGTGAGCAGCTATGCTATTAAACTGCTCCTGGAGAAATTCAAGGTTTGTCCGAATGATGTCCACACCTGGCTGAACCTGCACCAAAGACTGAGAGACAAGACACACAAATCAGGAAGCCAGAGAGACGAGTCATCAAAGAGGCGGCAAAGGGGAACACCAGACCCAGCAGAGGATGGGATGGGGAAGGGTTACTCACAAAACTCTCCCGAACATATTCTTCTAGCCCCGTGATCAACGTGTGGGTTGCCATCTACGGGGTGAGGGATGGGACAGCACAGGTTTAGATCCAAGCCTCAGCCCTCAAGACACTTCCCCTTCCACCCCCATTGTGTCCAGGCCTTGGGCTGGAACAGTCATTGCTCTAGGTGACATAGAGTCAGCAATAAGAAACTGAAGGTGGGGAGGAGAGCACCGGGGCCCAGGCCTTCATTTACCCGGATGTTACCAGGTGTGGGTTCCTGACCACCCAGATAGTGCTGGTGGAAGAAGGATCGCAGCTGGGGTTGCAGCCGCTGCAGTGGCTGGAAATGCCCATGGAGAAGCATAACCACATCCACCATGGAAAAGTTCTGGCACAGAAGAGAGAGCAGGGCCCCAAAGAATCCTAGGGACAGGACAGAAGTTAGCAAAGGCCTTCACCACCTGACCTGCCCACACACCCTGAGCCCATCACCCTCATCCCACCTTGACAACACACCCCTAGACACTCAGGCCATCTATCAACCACCTCGTCTGCCCCTTCCTAGACATGGCCAAGGACCACCCATGTGCTCACCAAGAGCCCCATCAGTCCCAGGCTCGAAGATGTTGCTGGAACCACTGAGGCGCTGTATGAAAGCAGCTATGCTCTCACTGCTGCCAGCCCGAGCCCCCAAGGACCCCAGCAGGGAGCTCAGCACACCCTGCACCACCGAGGTAAAAAACTCTGGTGACAGATTCTCAGGACCCAGGCCTCCAGGACTCCCCGCTCCACCAGAAGGGGACCCTGGTGAGGGTGTGCTCTGCTGCTCTGGGGCCGGAGGTGGAGGTGGGGGTGGGGGAACGGGGGCCGTCTGAGTCGCCTGGCAAACAGAAAAAAAAGAACAGATTAGGCAAGAATGGGAACAAGGACATAAAATGGCATCAGGAGGCACAAACCAGCAGGGGATTGAAAGATGGGGAGCTTCACTCAGGTCTTGCCTCCTTACAGCAGAATATGCATGGTTACTCAATGGCAAGAGTTAGGCCAAACAACTGCCTCTCTTCCTCTGAATGAGGTAGATCAGAAAGCAGTGACATGTATGCTTTCTCTAGCCCCATTTTTCTCATCTCCAAGTAGGGATTCCCTCCCACTGACATACAACCAGGGACTATAGCCCAGTGGCAATATAATGGCAACAAGGCACCAGTGCCTGGCTGGACGGAGGAAAGGAAAGGTGAGGTGAAGAGCAAGTCAGCCACTCACCTGCAAGAAGTCAGTCATGCCCTGGAGAAAAGCAGGGACACCGGGCATTGCCACGGTGATGGTGGGAGAAGCCACAGCAGGCCCTCCAGCCCCTGGCCCTGTAGGCCCCAGCAGGTTTCCCAGGAGCTGAGAGAACTGAAGGTCGGCAGTGGAGGGCTGAGGGGGTGGAGGCTGGGTAGGCCCCCCAGGGGCAGGGCCAGCTGTGGTAGCTGTGTTGGTGGTGCCAGCACTGGCGGAAGCAGTGGCAGGGGCTGGAGGTGGAGCCATTCCTGGGGTCCCCTGAGCTGCAGGGACCAAAAGAAGAAAGTTGAAATCTGAAGAGAAATAAGACACCACAGCATCCCTATTCCGGTCTTCCAGCAGGAAGGCAAGAACAAAGAGACAACTGCGAGAACTGGGAAGCAGCAGTGAGGTTAGAGGAGCACTGGCTTACAGAGCCCCAGAAACCGCTTAAGTTTGGAGTGGGGAAGAATGAGGACTCACCCACAAGAACAGGCTGCATAAGAAGCTGCCCCACCAGGCCGCTCACCATCTGAGCTAGAGAGGCGTTGCTACCCAGCCCGGCACCCTGCTAAGAGATGGGACGCTTTCAGTCCCACCCTTTCCACATCCCATCACAGGATTCCCCCCGCCAGGTTCCTCCTCATCAAAACTCTCCAACCCTTACGCACCAGAGACCCCGAGACTGGGGGCCCCCCAGGATGGGAAGGCCGAGCCTGTGGAGGGGTGGGCCGGGCAATCACCACCCGGGTTGGAGCTGTTGGGAAGCCCGAAACCTGCTGTCCTGTGCATGGCAGAAAGGAGAGACCAAAGAAACCTGAGGGCCTGGCCCACACCCGCCACCAAGAGCACCCACCACCATGGACCATGGGGCCTCCCAGGCCTCCCCTTCCAGGTTATTACCTGTGGCCGCGGAGGCAACAGCTGCCACCATGGCCTGATGAGTGATCTGGTGGGCGACGGCGTGCATGAACTCAGGGGGCAGGGAGGGCAGCTGGATGAGGGTGGAGCCTGGGGGGTGGGTCTGATGTAACCTTGAACCTGGACCCCCTTCAACCCACCCACTCAGCCCTGCCCCTTCTCTACCCAGAGCTCAGCCTGCACTGATGCCCTGACTCTTACCCAGGGTCTGGCCATGACCAGGAGGTCCTAGGGGGCCAGTGGGAGCACTCGGAACTCCACCAGGTTGTGTGCTGGAATCTGGGCAGGGAAACAGAGACAGTGGTCCTGAGACAAGTGGGGTCAAGGCTGGACTGTACCCTCCTGAGATCAGTGTCCTTCAGGCTCCCCCTCCCCTGACCAGAGCATGTGCCTTTACCTCCAGGTAGAGAGAGCGGACATGCTACCTTCACTTCACAAACAAATCTCCAAGGACAGCAGTCCGCCCTCCACACGCATACCAACGCACGCTTCTGCTGTGGTCCCTCTGCCACCATTCCACCATCGCCCCCTCACACCTCAGTACCACCCATACTTCATGCACTCCTCTCTGCCAGTTACTGATCCCAGCCCACCTTGAATGTTCATGTGCATCATGACCACAGGTTCCACACTCTGGTGGGAAATCCGGATGACCCTTGGGTGGCTGGCAGTCTGGGGTGGAGCTGGCCCTGGGGGGGGTGCCCCCTCAGTTGACTCGAGGGTGGCAGAAGAGGGAGCCAGGGATGAGGCCTGCCCAGGACCAGGTGGAGGTGCCTCTGAACTGGGGGTTGGGGGGGGCCGAGTCCCATTGCCTGTCATGGTCACTGTGGTCCCCACGTTGATCTGGAGCAGACAGAAGGATGGGGCCGAAGTGACAAAAGCACAGGAGCCTCACCCAGAGCCCCCACTGTATATTTCTGAAGTCTCCCCAATCCTTTATCACTATGTCTCCAAAGCCTCCATCCCACTCTGCTGTTGCCCTGTGTCTATTCTCCCTCTGCCAGGCTCCCCTAGCCCCACCCACCTGGATGGGGATGGCTGCCTGTTGCAGGACCATGGGGGTGGTGTAGTGAGACATTGGCCGGACAACATGCAAATGTCGCGGGGGTGCACAGGCCAGATTGCAGCGCAGGTCTGAAAGCGCCACAAAGGTGTTGCCCAGCAGCCGCAGGCTCTCCCCCACCAGGTTGATCAGGCGCTGGTCCTCTTCACGGCCTTCTTGCTATGATCCCAGAACAAACAGAGAAAGGCAAAAAACAAAATGGCAGAAAATATGAGGCTAAAAATGCACCTCACTAACCAAAGCGGTAATGCCTTCTAAGAATCTCATGTCCTCTAGACCTTCAGGTACATGCCCGGAAGCTTCTACACAGGCCAAATCTCTGAAAATAAACTCTATTCCATACTCACAGAGAACTTCCTACCACAACAGTAACTCAATTAAGTCATCATCTACTAATCTCCCTTACTTCTTGAACTACTCAGAGAACTGAGGGGTGCCAAGACAGTGGTTACTGCAAAGATTATCACTTTTCCTGAGCGGCAAGGAAAGATCACTTCCTCACAAGTCTAGGGTGAAACCATTTCTTGCAGACAATGTCTATTTTGGAGAACAGGGAAATGTGCATGCCAGCCTGCCCCACTCGGGAGGTCTCGGGTAAGGGCAGGCTCACGTTGTTGTTGTAGTCCGTACTGGCGGCGGCACCCAGGACCTCATAGTAGCGCTGCAGAAAGGGATGGAGGCGGCCCTCAAGCCGCTGCAGCTCCTGAAGCACCTCGACGTACTCCGCAGGAGAAGGATGGCTGTGGGCAACCCCAAGAGGCAATGAGCCAAGGCTTCCTCAAACTGCCAGCCTCGAAACCGACAGGCACATCTGCCCGTCTCGCCCCAGCCTCCCAGACCCCTGGCCTAATCCCTTCATAGACTAGCAGCGTTATTCTTCATTCCCACCCATTGGAAGATCGGAGAAAAAAATAAACTGCTTTCATCCTCCTCACAGCACAATCCCACACCTACAATGGCAAGACACAAACTAAAGAGACAGGGCCTGTGTGAACTCAAGGGAGAGTCTCAAGTAGGCTCAGGAAGCCCCAGGAAGAGCAGTGCAGCTCAGCTGCCAGTCCTAAACTCATTCACCTACACCAGAGCCCTCCTGGCCCCTCAACACTAAACCTCCACATAAGATCTCCAAGCAATCCCTCCCCCCACATCACACCTCTCCTGGTCCTCATCCTTCACACAGGATCCCTAATACCGCCCCCACCCCCGCCCAAGGGTGCCCTCCTTCTCTTACTTGGGTGCATTTGTCTCTGGGGCAGGTGCAGGGCCCGCTGGAGCTGGGCCAGAAGGGGGGAGCTCCGAACTCTGGGTTGGGGCACGCTCCTCCACTTCTTCTGCCTCCATGGGCTCCCGAGGAGGCGCCTCGCTTCCAACTTGTTCTGATGTCTGTGAGCTCAAGGCTACCGCTTCTGGGGCCATAGCAGGCGTCTGTGCAGGCGGCTGACTGTGCTGTGCCTGGGGGCCCCCTCGACACTGAAGGTGAGGGAGAGTTAAGACACCAAAGTTGGGATGAGACTGCTGCTGCAGAGAATGTACTCAGGTCAAAGGAGCCCAAGTGGACAAGGTTCCCTGAAAGTAGGGCTTTACATCTGTATCTCCGACTCCCCATCAACAAGTGTGACACTTACACAAATTAGATGCATAATAAGCATCTCTAATACTTACACATGCCTTACTAACAAAAAATAAGAATTGTGGTTTCCTAACCACAATAAAAAGAGAAGGAAAGGCCAGAGGTTGCAGTGCAGCACAAAGTAAAGAACTTAGGACATCCCAGGATCAAGTACAATAATGAAGACATTAAAAAGCATAAAATCCTTCTTTAATTAAAAAAAGATGCCATGAGGGTTAGCTGACAAGTCTGAAACAAACTTCTCAGATAGCAAGCACCAAGAGGACAAGATAGCCTCACATAGACAGATACTTTTTCTGCCCAAAGAAATGAAAATTACAGAGACCCAATTAGGAAAGAAGCATCACAGTGGATGTGGCCACTCATGCCTTCACTGTGCCCCCCACTCCCCTGCGACCAGGCTGAGAAAGGGGGTAGGGAGGATGGCAAGACAGAGCAACAGACAAACTCTAACCAGCCTTGACCACTTACTTCCATCCTAGATAGTAAGGTCTGTATATCCCTGATCATGTGCTGAGCCATCACCAGCCGTACTCGGGGCTCACTCTACAATAAGAGGGAAGATCAGGGCAGGTTTGAGATGAAGCCATGAGCTCCACAGCCTACAGAACCAGGTCCCAGCATCTTGTCAGCCAGGTCCAACCCAACCTCATGGCCTCCTTCTCCCAGATCCCCTTCCCTGACCCTCCCAGGCCCCATGATACCTGAATCGGGGCCTGTTCCATGTTGATGTGAACATCCACAGCAGAGCCGTCACTCTGGGGAAAGGGTAAGGGAAGTTGCTCTGGGAGAAGCCAAATACTAAAGCACCACACTTCCAACTCATTCTCTGGAGTCTCAGCCCTTTTCTCATCAAAACTGAGGCCTTTAAAAGACCACAGGGTCCTCCAACCCCAATCTAAAGACTGAGACACCTGTCTTATGACTCTGTGCTACTACAACCAAAACTACCCTTTCCCACAAAAAAACCATCCCACATGGAACAGAAGCTCACAGGAAGATTGAAGGTTCCAACCATGACATAGCTGTTGGCATTCCGGTCATGAACAGAGGCTCCAGGCGCCCGAGAACCAGGTGAGGGTCCCCCACCATGGGTGGCTGAGGCAGACGCTGTTCCAGAAGATGCTCCAGAAGGGAGCTGAGTCTGAGGAGGAGCACGTTCCACCAGGTGGATAACCTTTCCCCCAACGTCTGAAAAAAAAGATACATGCCAAAACATTATGTGATCAAGTAAAGCCCCAATCTCAGCTCATCCCTGTAGACAATTGCCTCAACTTCTGAGCTGCCTCCCGACCCCCTTACTGTATTCCTGGAGCTTCTTATCATCCTGCAAAACTCGTCCCTGGTAGATGAGCCGTTGTTTCTCTGAGGGGATGCTAACAGAGGCAGCAATGTGCTCCTTAAACTCCTTTACATTCATCTGCAAAGAAGAACCACAAATAGGTATCAGTGAATGGAGGAAAGAGCAAGGATAGAAAAGAAACAACTGACTTGTGAGGATGAGGAGTAAAATATATCCATAAAAATTGCTACCCATTTGACTTGACTGTGAAGTAATTATTGTGCAAAACCCCAAACTAAGACAACTCCTATCCAAATATAGATTAACAAAATATAGTTTCCAGGCCTAGGAGAAAAGTATATGGCTGAGAAACAGAAAAGCAACTGGCATTCACTTCACTATGCTGTCTGGTTCTCAAGGGAATATGTGTCTAAACACACCTGTGATCCCTCTCCAAACACTAAATGATACCATTCTAATCTCAAAGATAAAAGCAGACAAGGAAGATTGGGTGGACAATCAGGTTAAGGAAGGAAGGCAACCAAGAAAAAAGAGATAAGGGAGCAAAAAAGAAAAACTTATTTTCTAAATAAATGACTGACTTTTGGGAAGTATCAGGCTGTTTATATACACATTATCTAATCACAAAAACCTATATGGTTTTCTGAAATACATGTAATACCATGTTTTAAAAACCATGGACCAACCTCTCACAAGTTTTTTCTCCAAGTATTATGGAAGTAATAACATAGACAGCTGTGTCCCTGGTGTTAAGCTCAAACATCAAATTATACCACAAATGTTAGTAACTACAACAGTCTACTAGAGCTCTATCTACATTGCCAGCTCTGATTTCTCATTTTTTAAAAACAGAGTATATAGACCTGACCAATTTTTGTTTCTAAGACACACTTGTGTTTGGAGTCTCTGTGTTCTGTTTCTCTTCCCAAAGGCAGGAGCCATGTCTGTTCCTTGAGCTAAAGTTCAGGCATGATGATGGCACACAGATTCCTCCTTCCTCCACATTTCCCTATGCAATGAGTTCTAGCAAGGTGAAGGAAGGCAGAACAAAATCTACCTCATTCCACAGAAACCACATCTTCTCACTCAACAAAAACCATCAGAAAATGTTCTATCTAGAATATGAACAAAAGAATCAATGAAAGAAAAATTGAAGAAGAGAGAATCAGATTCTTCTTTCAGGCTAAGGGGCTTATAAGAGAAAGAGTTAATGGATGTCTTCCAGAAGTACTGGAGTCTCACCTGGGCCCCCACAATAAAGGTCCGAGTCTGAGAATCCAGGGTCTTGACCAGCACCTCCAAGCTGTCAGGCTCCTCCATTGTGGTACTGGTACTACTATTGGGCTCCATGGTCTACAGCTCTTTAAGGAAAAATGAAAAGAGAGAGGCCCGCTGTCTCCAGAGCAGATTTTATATACCCAGAAGCCTCCCCGGCCTGAGTCTCCGCCCCAATACCTAAAGAGTTTCTTCCACACAAGCACACACACTCACACCCGCCCCCATCCCCCTTCTGATTCCGGAGCACACGCAGAGAAACACAATAGGCAGGAGTCGGACGGCAAAGGGAACCCCGGGACGGGAAAGGTGGGAGGGGCTCCACGATGCCAATCACAAGAAAGGAGGGCCAGTCGGACAAGGAAGCAGGGAAGCAAGCAAGCACGAGACCAGTGTCATTACCGGTCGCGACAGGAAGGCCCCAGAGGTCGGCAAATCCTAGGACTGGGGAGAGCGGAGAAGGGAGGACAGAGGAGGCGTCGCGCTGGACTCTGCGGAGAAAGTGGTTTCGCGCACGCGCGCCACGCCCACTGAACCCGCCTAAGTCACGACAGACCCGAGATGACGGACACTCACGGGGGGCCAGACTGGCTAAAGGACTGCCCCCCTCTTCCGCCTTCCTTCGGTGCTCCAGCAGAGTCGCAACCAACACACAACCAAATACACACACCACCACCCTGCGGCTCCGCCCCCGACTTCCCCCACGGTACCGTCACTTCCGGTCTCCTCCAATCTGCCACCGACGGCCACTTCCGTTTCCCTGATAGTATTTAGAAATCGCGAAGCGGAACTTCCGACTCCCCAGGTCCCCAAGGTTTACTTTCGTGGGGTACAACAAGACAGTTCGAGGCCCTAAATAGTGAGTTGCTAGGGGAGAGACGGGCCGGGGCCGGCCTAGATGGGAGGGAGCCGAGTACCCCGAGGAGCGGCCACCGCCGTCGCCCAAGGGACCGAACTGCGCCTGCGTGCGTCGCACTATGCGTGCGTACAGTTAGGCACGCCCCATCTCTGGTGCTGGTAATTTCTCCTGTGCGCGCGCTAGAGCGATGGGATATTGAGGTGGCTACTATAAATGCCTGAAAAAAGAAATTACAAGATTAGACAGTTTTTGCCTCAGGATGCTTAGAAGAGTGTGTAGATCTTGGAGTTTGGCGATTGAGGATTGGGCATCGTTAACATATGCTAAAGTCTTATTTAGCCCACCCGCAGACTTTGAGGCGGCACTGTCCTGGCCACCTAAAATTCCATCTTCTCTCACTCTAGCTGCGCCACTCCTTCGGTGCTTCCGAAGTCACCCTTTCCTTAGGCGGTTACGAGTGCTTCGAGAGCTGTCCTACGTTGTAGGGCCTGACCTCGGTTCTGCCTGGTGGGCGTTTTGCCGAATGCGGGCGCCATGTTCCTCACAGGCGGTGCACGGCGGCGGAAACATGCCCTATTTTGGAAAAACTAAGATTGACAACCTTTAAGGACTTTTGTCAAAAAAAAAAAAAAAAGGTGTTCCGAGTTTGGGAACTGGAAGCAAATGAAGTTCGACTGGACTGAAGCACGAGATTGTGACCCTGGGGAATTGAAGGGATCACCAAAGTGCTTCCGCAGGCTGGGGCCCTTTTCTCCGACCCCTGCCTTCGCACTTGGGCCTCGGCTCAGTGCAGCCACTCCCCCAGCCGGACCCGTCATAGCCGGGGTGCCTGCCTGTGGTGCCCAGACTTTCTGGGATTCGTTTATACCCACCTCCCAGTACTGTTTCAGTTAAGAGTTCTCATAAGCTCCTGTTTAGTGAGCACCTAATTTGTGCCAACCAATTTGCTAAGGGTTTTACGTAGTCACACTTAAAAAGCCTTTCAACATTTGAGATAGTTATTACATACATTTTATATAGCGAGTACACCTAGCAAACGTTAAGTGGTAGAACTGACAAACCCGGGACTACCAGACCCTTCTGAGTCAAGCATTTGTACTTCACTGCCCCAATAATTTATTATAAAAAACGTCAAACATTACCCACACATAGAATAGTAAAATAAACCCTGATATAAATTGTACATCTCACCTCTCAGGACAAATCTTTTTGGCACTCTTGAGTTTATAAATTCATTAAGGAAGTCCCACCTTTCATTGCATTAACTGCTCCACCCTATTGGCTCTATCCAACGACTGCCTCTTGACAATTCTTTCCTTACCTCCCGTTATTTGAGCACTTAATACCCACTGGAAACTCTAATAAGTGCTTTACAAACATTTTGGACTTGTCATGTGCAGGCCTTTGCTAGGGCTTAATAAGTATTATGTCTTTTAATCCTATGAGATTGATGATTTGCTCATTTTGGCATGAGAGGTTAATAAAATTGTCCAAGGTCTAATAAATACACAGAATAGAGTTGGGATTTGAGCCCATTCTGCCTGACACCAATGTCTATCGACTTTAACCACTAGATTATGGAGCCTCTTGTAGTAATAAATGTTGAGTAAATTCATCTGTCAGAGAACTCTCTGGATGGTGTACTTAAGTTTCCCCAGTTACAAACTTCAGCGAGAAAGCCTCCCGTCAACCATTAAGCAGCACATGGTTCATACCTGTTCTAAAGCACTTATCAGGTTGTACTGCAATGATTTATTTACACACCTAGTTTTCCTTAGACTGCCTTCTTCAAGGCCAGGGACTGTCTTACTCATTTTTATGTCCCCAGGGCTTAGCAAATTCCTTGCAAATGCTGGAACTCAAAACAGTTTGCTAAGCAAAGGAATGAATCAATCCACCTCTCTTTAGTGCTGCACAACACAGCAGATACCCAGCTCAGATATGAGTTAAAAGACCACAGGCTTCTACCTGAAGGACTCAGGTCTCCTTATAATTCCCAAGAGACCCTGAACATGCCAGGACTTATTGTGGAGTGGTTGCATCTAAAAGAGGGAGGAAGGGCCAAACACTGTATGAAATCCATGCTTGGAAAACAAGGTTGAGGTTACTCATTAGCAGGTAAAAGGGTCAAGGGTCGAGGCAAGAGGGCTGGAAACAAGAGTGGACTGAGCAGCCAGCAGAGAACAGTTAAGGCAGCAGCCACTCCACACAGAGCCCCAGCTCCCTAAAGATGTTCCACCAAATTTGGGCAGCTCTACTTTACCTCTATGGCATTCTCCTTAACTCCATCTACCAGTGCCCTGAGTACAGTCAGCTGACAACTGAGGGAGTGGATGGGAAAGAGGTATGGACTAAGAATGCGGGAAGCTTACAGTGGGGGTTATGAGGGACTTGAGTGGGTGGCCTAGGATTATAGGAAGCGCACTGGGAAAAGACAGGAGGAAGAGGGTGTGAGTGTTGTGATGATGAAAGCAAGGACAAGTAAAAGAAATAGTACTGTGCCCATCAATGTGGAGACATGGTAGCATTTGCAGTGGGTAAGGCATAGTTACTGAGGTTGACTGAAGGCAGACAAAGAGAAAAAGTCATTTCATGACTGTCATGGATCCAAGCTTCAGTTGGAAAAAGGCAGCCAATATTTTTACCCCTAAGTCTTGCCGTCCTGACAAAGAGGTTATTAGATGGATCCTATAGTGGGACCCACCCTCTTCTGTTCCCCCTTGTGTCTCTCCAGTTCCCGGAGCCCCACCTGGGCCGGTGGTACTTTATCGCAGGAGCAGCTCCCACCAAGGAGGAGTTGGCGACTTTTGACCCTGTGGACAACATTGTCTTCAATATGGCTGTGGGCTCTGAACCCATGCAACTCCAGCTTGAGGCTACGATCCGCACGTGAGTGGTGAGGAGGTGGAGGCACCCGTAGGTACAGTCTCTGCCCAAAGAGTGAGCACCTACCCACAGAGGGCTGGGCTCTGGCATACCCACTATTCTTGGCCCACTAAGTTCAAAAGCTCTGTTCATTTCTGGAGAGAGATGGGCCTAACGATCCCTTGGTAGCTTGTAACCTAAGGGGACTCTGGCTTCAAGGAGTAAGGGGGAATAAAAGTTAGTACTATGTGATTGGGTGTCAGTCTTTCCTTGCTGTCACCACCTCTGCAGGAAAAATGGGTCCTGTGTACCCCGGGAATGGGTCTACCACCTGACTGAAGGGAGCACAGATCTCAGAACTGAAGGTTGGTTCTCTACTGCCCTCACTCCCCCAAAGTTCCCTAGGCTTGCTTGGTTTTGCATCTCTGTCTTCAAACTTCCCTGCAACCCACCCTTACAGGCCGTCCTGACATGAAGACCAAGCTCTTCTCCATCTCATGCCCAGGTGGAATCATGCTGAAAGAGACAGGCCAGGGTTATCAGCGCTTCCTCCTCTACAGTGAGTGGGGAGGCCAGGCAGGATGGGTTGGAGGAAGACTTGAGAGGGGCAGAAGAGTCCCTCACTCTGGGGGCCCTGTGACATCACCCCAAGAAAGGCTGGGTGCTGCCAGGAGGTCCTCCCACCACCAGGGGCGGTGCTGAAAAGTAGAGCTTTGATGGGGCTGGCCCTGTTCTGCCCTTCCAGATCGCTTGCCACACCCTCCAGAGAAGTGTCTGGGGGAATTCCAGTCACTGACCTCCTGCCTGGACTGCAAGGCCTTCTTACTGACTCCCAGGAAACAAGGTGAGGGTACAAATTTCCAGAGAGGAGGACTAGGACTCACTAAGTCTTTCAAGGGTGCTAGATGAAAGGGACTTGAGTGATGTCACCAGCGGGCAGGGCCAAAAGCTGACATCACCAGAGTGGCACCAAGTGTCTTGACACCTCCATTTGTGTCATAGGTTGTGACAGTACCAGAGGGAGCCAGAATGGGCTGTGGGCTACTCAAAAGCGAGGTTTCTGAGTTTGCAGTGGACAAAGTGGGTGGAGGGTGAGAGAGAGAGGGAAAGAGGCACCAGAGGCCCCCTTCTTGGACAACAGGGGAACAGGGGAATGAGGGAATGCATTCTCCCCCATCTATTACTAGAAACCTTGCTTCTTTCCCTGGATTTCCTTCCTTTCTATCCTTTCCTCCCTCCTCCCACCAGAGGCCTGCAAGCAGTCCAGTAACTGACCTGTGACTTCATCTGTGCCCCCAGATGGATTTGGTGGGAGCTGAGACTATGCTGGGAGAGGAGAAGCTAGTGGCTCCCTTTCAAGAGTAATAAAGATGATTTGTCAATCCCTCATCTCATGTTGGGGTTTGTCTCCAGACATCAATCCCACTCCCACTTCAAAACTCTGTTTAGGAACCTTCTGTTACCTAAATCTCCAGCTGGACGGCGTCAGGAAGGACACTGAGTGGCAGTAACTCTTACTTTGTAGTGATATATTTAGGATTTGGTGTGACACAGTGATTTATTGCTGAATGAGCAACTCCTAACCCCTGCTTGGGGACTGCACACTCCCATGCTCCCCCACACTGCCTGTGTGGGCTGCCAGCTGGAGCTGGCCCTCCTGCCAATACCATCTGTACCATCCCCACTCCTTCTGGCTCTCACAACACTCCGATCTTCCCTGCAGGCTCCCTCTCCAGATCCCAAATCCACCTGCCTAGTATCCCTCTCTTCCCTCAATGGCTCAGGTTTTAGGATCCAAGGGATACCTTAGGCCTTCCAGCCACCCTTTACCACAGCCAGAGTTTTGCCAGTCCCTGGGAAGTCTTAAAAGATAGAGAGGTTCCTGTAGTGTTTACTCTTCACCACTTTTTTTTTGGGGGGGGTGGGGGGGGAGCTTTTAAAAAGTGAAATGGGAGGAAATCTGGAGGTAGGAGAAATGTAAAAGCAAAAAATAACAACAGCTGGTGAATTCAAGGCCATGTTCACACTGTCCTAAACCCAGACATCCTAAACCGCTATTCCCTCCTGTGGGTGAGGAGGGCCTTGTGCCCTCATACTCTGGAATTTCTTCCCCATCCCTGAAGTCCCTGTGCTTATAATCTGGGTCATGTCCCCCACTCTCCTTTGGCCACACTGTCTTCATCCTTGTTCCCACCCCACTGAGAGTGGGGCCCTGGGTTATACCCCATTCCATAGTCACAACTCCTTTCCTGGGTCCCCCCTCTGCTCCTCACCCTCCCTCCCCAACTTCTCACCCTCCAAGTCCATGGCCTCCTCATTCCCACTGGGCTCCCGGAGGCTGACAGCCAGCACCAGGGCCTGTAGGAGACCAAAGAGGCAGGCGAAGTGCAGGGGGTGAGCAGTCAGTAGGCTCAGCACGGCGTGGAGACCATGCAGGGCAGCCAGAAAGGACAACAGCCCATGCAGCCAGAGGCCCAGCGGTCCACTCAGGCCCAAGGCGTCCAGGGCTGCCCGCAGCGGCCGTGAACACAAGCCCAGCATGGCTGAGGCCAGCAGCTCAAGCAGGTGAAGTGTCAGGTTGGTGGAGATCTGCAGAGATTCCTCTGGGGTCCCCAGGTACTGTGAGGGGGCCCCTGCGGCCCCACCTGGTTCCCCCTGCAGCCAGCCCAGCAGCTTCTGATGCCGGCTGGGCTTCTTTACTGGGGCTTCAGGCCCAGGGAGGTTCAGTCCCCCTTCAGGGGACACTCCAGATCTCCTGGTGCCACCCAAGTCCACAGGATCCCATCCCAGTTTGGGAATGGCCCCTGCAGCCTCCAGTCTTCCAGACTCTTGAGTGCTTGAGCCCGACTTGTCCTTCAAGAGGGAATCCATTGTTTTGCTCCCCAGTTGCTCATCTCGGGTCTCCCTGCTTGGTTCTGGAGCAGCCCCAGAGTTCCTCTGGGTCCCTGAGTCCTGGGTCTTGGAAGGCCCCATATCTCCCATGGTTTCTGGGGCACTATCCCAGTCACTGCCTGAATTTTCGGAGGAACTGTCCACCTGTCTGGGTTCTGGGGTGGGCAGGTCAGGCCTCGGTTTCCGACGGCCCCAGGGGCGAGGTAGCCAGTCACCAAGCCGTCGCAGGAACATGGTTGGGATGTTGGAATGAGCCCCCAAATTCTGGGGACGCTTCTTGGCACTGCTCAGGTTTGAGAGTTGAGAGTCTCCTCAGAAGCCAGTCTGTTCAGGCTCAAAAGAACAGGTATCTGCTTGGCGAGTTTTACTCTGAATTCAGGAGTGGCTCTCCACTTTCCCGGTCGGTCAGACAGCCTCAAGTGGGGCAGGTTGCTTGTTTCCTTTTAAGTTTTGAGGTAAAGAAAAGAGACATATCCAAATTCACTCACCAGCACCACTGCTCACACACACACAAGATTCCAAAAGTCTCAAGATCTGACAAGGTCTGAGTCACCTCGACAGTGTCCTCCCTGGGTTTCCGGTTTTCCTTCCCAGCAAGCAACACCCCAAGTTTCACTCACCAAGGCCACGCCCCAAGGTGCCCCCAAAGCTGGGGAGGCGGTGCTCCATCCAAGAAGGAAGGTCGCCCCAGGTCCAAGGTGCTCCGGATCTGGGGAGTCCTGAACTGCTGCCCTAAGGGAGCTCAGGAATAATAAGTCCCCTGTTTGGAGTTGGGGCGGGGGGGCAGCGAACTCTAGCCAGCAGCGTCCATCTGATTTGGAGGGCTATGAATCCTACAAAGGGGCCAAGCGCCACCGTGGTACGCAGCTGAGACGCGGCCTCCACCAGTTCAGGCCCGAGACGTCCTCGGAGATCCCAGCCGCGAGACTCGAGGGCTTGCTTGGGGACCCAGGCGTCCGGGAGCTGGGCGCAGCGGGCGTTCCCGGGCCCAGCTTCAGGGCCGGGGGCTAGCAGAGAGGCCGAAAACTGCAAAGCCCGGAAGCAGCTGCACCGGGACTGGAAGGCTAGGTGGGGCGGAGCCGGCAGCTCGCGGGGCGGACCCTACAGATTGCTCACACCTCGCGCCCGCACCTCTGCGTCAGTAATGCGCGCCACTAGTGCCCGCATTTGGCCTTATTAGCGACCGCCCCGGTTTGTGTATTAACCCAACCCTGCGGTATCATCGCCCAGAAGCTCCCGAGCCGCCAGGTGCTCCTCTTAACTCGCCTGCCATTGGGTTCTTCCCCGCACCCCGCACCACTCGTCTTCGTGTCCATAGCGTCATGAACGGCTATTCCGGAAAAGTAACCTGTGAGAGGTTTTGGGACTTGAGTTCCCTGCCCCTCCATGCAGATTTTACTTCCTGGGTTGGACAACAGTGAGCTCTTCATTTGCCTGGCACCTGGTATGAGCAGCATAAGCAAGAAGTGAGGGAGAGGAGAGAAAAACAAGCGTACACGAACAGGATGCACTTCCTGCCCTCACAAGTTTTGTTTGTTTTTGTGGGGTTTTTTGCGGGGGGGGGGGGGCGGAGGAGGTAGTTGTCTGGCTGGGAATCTAACCCAGGCTGCAGCGTAGAGAGCCAAAGCCTAGCCACTACACCACCAGAGAACACCCCCCCACCCCCCACCCCCGCCAACCCCAGCCCCCTCACGAGTTTTCAGAGTTCTGGGCCCAGTTCAGCTAAGAGAGTACATGCTGGATAAACCTAGGCCCTGCCACTACACTGGCCTCTTCCTACAAGACCCTATTCACTCTTAACACTTCTGTGAGCATTCCCTGCCTTCCCCTATGTGCTGTGTTGGATCACATGGCTGTCTCCTAATACAACTGGGAGCAACCTGAAGGTTAGGAATGCCTCTTATTCCTATTCTTAGCAGATAGCTAGAGCCTGGCAGTAAACCAAACTAGCTGGGAGGTGACCCTATCGTGCTAACTGGAAGGGCTGTTCCTATTGGCTTGAGTGGGACTTGCATGTGGTCTTCAGACTTGGTTTCCAGCAACAGCTTCCAGAAAAGTGAATAAAACACAAAAGACAACTGATTTATTTCTCAACTCTCAGCCCCTCTCTCCCAAAGGCAGGACCCACTGACCAAAACCTGAGGGTCTGGGGCCTAGGCAGGTCAAAAGGTCAAGTTCAGCAACAGATTACGGTCAGGCCTTGCCAAGGTTAGAACTCAAGGTTCATGTATGTCCTCAGATCCCGTTCCCAGGCCCTGTCCCTCTCCTCCTGCCTTCTCTCCTCCCTGCGTCTCAGTGTAGTCATCTGAAGGACTCTCTCCCTCCCAGCTACTGCCCGGATATCCTGAGCCCGAAAGTGCGTAACTCGGGGTTGGAGCGCTGATCTGTACCCTAATCCTTCCTGGTCCCTCTTGAGTACAGTGGGGATGGGGTTAACACGGCCCTTGCCCTGGGGTCCCAGCCCCATTCCAGGCTCCCAACCCCCCTTCAGCAGCAGCTTGAAGCCTGGGCTGGAGGTGGGGACCCCAAGGGGCAAGTTGGGGGTCCGGAGAGCCTGAGACAGTGACAGCAGGTGAGCAGTAGATGTGCAGTGGTTAGAGTCTTGGAAGTGGGCATCACAGGTCTCGCAGTACTGTGGGGAGGGGGACTGGGACCTGCAGAGAAAAGAAAAGGGTGAGGGCAGGATGAGAGAGGGTCCTTCAGGTCTGCCTGAT
>PVJL010002640.1:138927-187937 GCA_004026885.1 Lyroderma lyra
ATTTTTTTTTTTTTTTTTTTTTTTTTTTTTGCTTTTTGGTATGTGGGTAGCTCCCTGACTTGGAATCGAACCCAGGCCGCAGCACTGACAGCGCCAACGCTGTAGCCTTAAGCCACTACACCATCAGGGAACTCCCTCTAACACTTTATATGTATCATAATGACCCTATAATAAAGGTGTTCTTATCCCCATTTCTCAGATGAGGAAACTGAGGCACACAGACCTTTGGTCACTTGGCCAAGTAAGTAGAGTTAGCATTTAATCCCAGAGAGCTCGTGTTCATAACCAGAGCTCTAGTACACTGCCTTCCCTATCAACCTATATGGGGATGGAGGAGAAAACCCTTTAGCTCTGGGCTGAGTTTTCTGGTGTGGAATGGCTAGGAAGGGCAGAACACACTGAAAGATGGGGATGGGTGAAAGCATCCTCACCGGTTCTCTGGACTCCTCCTCTCTCCATGGCTCTGTCTGATCATGCGGGCCACCTCAAGAAAGCCTGCTTCTTCAGCCAGCTGAGCAGCATCCCGGCCACCCAGCTCACAGACCCCGACCCAAGCAGCCCCTCGGCCCAAGAGATAGTGCACAGCCGCCCCCTGGCCTGCTCGGGCAGCACACATCAGAGGAGTCCACCAGAAGGCATCCCGAGCATTGACATTTCCCCCAGCTCCCCCTGCCTCATGGGGATCCAACAGCCTTCTTAGTTCTGCCAGGTCCCCCTCCTGGGCTGCTCTCAGTATCCACTGAGTCATCATCCTATCTTCAACCTCAAGAGATCGCATTTGTCCATGCCCTCCTAATGATGCTCCTGCTGCAGTCTCCCTCCTCGCTCTTCTCTTCTTCCGCTTTCTCTCACTGGCAGGCTCAGGCCGTGATCCCTGGGGTTCAGGAGCACTGCTCTCATCCCCAATTAAGGCCTCATAGAAAGCCCGGGCTGCAGCGCCATCCAGGGTGGGCTCCAGGTCCTTAGGCTGTGACCGCTGCTGCCCATCTTTCCAGAGGTCACTGGGGTCTGTGGCCGGGGTGAAGGTGATGAGGGAAGGCCTGGACATGGCTTTGGGAGAGCTGAGGAAATGAGACCAGGCAAAGGGAAGATGAGACTGGCAAACCAACCAACCCCCTGGTGGCCCGTGAGTGACCAGAGCCACTTCCAGAGACCTGCTGAAATGACAGAAAGTAGCCTTAGAGTCAAAAACACCCCTCCTACCCCAAAAGTAACCCCACAACCTAGGACTCTACAGGGCCTAAGGACAATAGGTTACATGGAAAAACAGGGAACCATACAATAACAGATCATGCCCTCAAAGGTTAACAAAGATTCTATGAGACAGTTGCTGAGAGGTACTGCATTCAGCCCCCACCCCCATCAACAATAAATAACCTTTCTGAAATTACTTTACCACTCTGTTAAGTCATTTTCATTAAGAAAAACA
Source organism: Lyroderma lyra (assembly GCA_004026885.1). Classification (NCBI taxonomy): domain Eukaryota; kingdom Metazoa; phylum Chordata; class Mammalia; order Chiroptera; family Megadermatidae; genus Lyroderma; species Lyroderma lyra. The sequence goes on from PVJL010002640.1 coordinate 140,357, forward strand.
ATCAACCTGGCCCTTTAAATCTTCCTCAATCCTATTTTGGGTATTATCTTATCAAACAAAAACAACTGACACTTCTCCAGAACCAGGAAGCAGATTTGAGGAGAGAGGGCAGTCTGTGTTGCCTTGAGTTTCTGTACTGCAAAATAGGCACTACTCTAAGCAAAGGAGTTCACGTAATCAAGTAGCCGGATGAGTCGAAGACGGGCAAATGGCTGGAAAAAAACAAACTTTACTTAAGGGTGCAGGTATGCAGGACGCGACCGGTTATTTCCCGCCCTGGAACCTTTCCAATATAGTATTCGTGCAAAACGCCACGTGCCTAGGTAGCTCGAGGACCGAGCAGGTTCTGTCAGTTGGGGTCGTGCTTTTACATAACGCCCCACAATGCCCTTCACCTTCCTCAACTTGGTCCCCGCTCTGAACTCATTTTCTGGACCTGGGAAACTACTCTCCGGGTTTTAAAAAAAAAAAAAAAAAAAAAAAAGTCCCCGAGGAGACGGAGAGAAACTGATGGAATGCCCAGAGCTGTAAAACGAAATAACGTCACACTGTCCCTCATCATTACTCCAACCAAGGGTCTCCTTCTGGTCACACTTAGCTCCCGCAGCAGAAAGCCCCATTCAAGCTCTACGAGGAAATGGAGAAGTGCAAGAAGATCAGAAGGAGAATGGCTGGCACCACCTCAGGTTAGCACTGGGCCGCCCCGGTTCTCACACCGCTCAGCTCAACCCAGGTTCCTCAGCACGAAGACCGGTCTCACCTCCCGCCTCAGGAGGCTGGACCCCCAAGTGAAACATGGGTCGTGTCAGGGGTCTCCAGTGGCGAGCCTGGTTCGGGCGAGGGGCTGGCTGGAGATGAAGTGACTCTCCTGGCCAACAGGGGCGCGCCGGGGCCGAAGGCTCGCTCGCTATTGTCAGAGAAGAGGCAGGAAACCACCGAGCCAGCCTCGTTCCTTACCCACGCCTCGCAAGCCCTGGGTCCCGCGATCGCACCGATATATTTCCCAAGCTCCCTGGCTCAGGATGCGGTACTGGGCTTCCGCTTCCGGTGGAGCCTCGCTGCACCCCGCCCCCAGGGGCCTCGCGACACCAGGGTCGTGCGCAGATTACCCTGGAATTCGTAGTTCGCCTTACCCTCATTTCGCTAGCTTCTCCCTATCGGAGACTCTATCTCCCGGCGACCATCGCGGCTCCCGACCCTTAGCGCTTGCGCGTTGCCCTCTTCCCCCACCCTCCCCAATTTCCACTCCCCCCTCCCCACTTCGCCTGCCGCGATCAGGTCCGCGGCCTGCGCCGTAGCTGTTGCCGCCGTTCCTAGGAAGCATCAACTCCCCTCCCTAACCCTGGTCCCGGCCCCCGTCCAGCCGGTGAGTCTGAGGTCGTCGCAGCACGAAGTGCCCTGTCCCAGGGTGCGGTACACGGGAGTCTCCGCGCCTCGATGTGCGGGTGGAGAAAGAAATGACCCGGTCCAGTACCCAGGGAGGTAGAGGTGGCCTGAGGGGCAGAGGCGGAAGGTGGGAATTCCTGCTAAAGGGACCTGAGGGCCACTCTTAGGTCATGAGAAAAGGAGGGGCTCACCTCTTACTTTCAAAAGATAAACTTTGGAACCCTTGGGAAAGGCCCCAGGACTTGTAGAGGGACCTGAGGAGGTAGGGAGGCCGAACCGACGGCCCCACCGGAGTTGACACGAAGGGGAAAGTGGCCTGGATTTTGGGAGCGTCAGGGATGTGGGTAGGACTGGTGGGTCAAGACCTGCTGGTTTCTCGCAAGTGGTGGGACCCCAGAGTATTTCTAGTCTCCGAGAAAGGGGTTGAGGTGTGAATAAGATGATCTGGAGAGAGGTGCTCCAGCGTCTAGGATCCTTTAAGAAAAGGGGGTCCCAAATTCTTCTGTGGTTGGAAGACAAAGTTAGAGGAGGAAGGATAGCAGAGGCAGGGAGGAAGAGCTTGGGTTACACTTACACTCTTCTTTCTCCAGCAGACGTGAAGATGAGCAGCTCAGAGGAGGTGTCCTGGATTTCCTGGTTTTGTGGGCTACGTGGCAATGAATTCTTCTGTGAAGTAAGTTCTCCTCAAACTCCCTACTTATCTCCACGTGTAGTCTGTCAAGATACTCTCCCAAATATTCAACTTCCACACACTTCTCTCACATACTTCCATAGAAACTTTCCTGTGAAGAAAGAGTTCCCTCAGTAACCCACCACTAATTTGTGGTGAAATGGCAGGACTGGGGCCCAACTCCCAACCCTCCCACCCTCCAGCAGTGTAACGTTGGACAAGTCAATCTGTGTCTTTTATTACTAGAGTGGTATTGTTAATATCTATCTCTGGTGACTGTTAGGAACATTGAAATAGACTGCATGTTAAAATGTTTTATAACATTGTAACATAATGTATGTTAACATAAGGGATGTAACTGCCTTCAGAACCCATCCTATTCAGTTTCCACCTTTTCTCAGAAAGCCATCTGCCCCTAAGTATAGGACAAAACTGGTTCCCAGAAATGGGGGCAGGAGTAGGGACAGGGGTCTTGAAAGGAATGTCTGTTTAAGAAACGGATTGCTGTACCTGCTTATTCTTAGAAAAGGAAAGCCAAATCTTCTATGGGAGGGCAGTGTATGTGAACTGGGGAAGGAGACTCAGAGACTTCTGCTACGTTGGGAGTTGGAAACAGAAGCATTTGTTTTGAGGATAAGGCATCTGTTAGAGCAACTTGCTCAGGTCAAAGCCAAGGATTCTGCTGTGGGTTCCCTCTTGACCTCCACATCCTGACAGGTGGATGAAGACTACATCCAGGACAAATTCAATCTCACTGGACTCAATGAACAGGTGCCTCACTATCGACAAGCTCTAGACATGATCTTGGACCTCGAGCCTGGTAAGGCACCCTCAGGGTTGTTTTGTATGTAAATGCTTTTTTTCTCTTCAAATTCCTGTTCACCTGCTTCTTGAATTTCTAAATTCCTTTTTGGTTTTCTAACTCCCTTAACCCAAATTCCCTTACTTCATTTTGCTCTGCCACTTGACTCTTTCCTAGTTTTGTGACTTATACCACTTGTTCCCATACTCTCTGATCTTACAACTCAGCTCTAGTCCATAATGCCAGTTTCCCCAGGAGTCTCATCTTCTGCCTCTTTCTCCTGCCTTGTACCTTCTGGACTAGAATTTTGTCTTCTGCATTGACATCTTTCCATTTATGGGTTGAGGAGAGAGTTGGGAGGGAGAAAAGAGCAGAGGCTGGGGAGGTATGGAGAGAAGGTGGAGCTGCCTTGGGTTGGTAGAAGGGTCAAATGCCCAGGTTTCTGGGTCAGATGCCCACATGATGGGTGGGGTGAGGCTCAATGGTGGGTGCTGGGCAAACTAGGTAGCCAGCAGCCCTTGGGGATGGGCAGGGTACCTAAGAAAGCTGTAAGACAAGTGGTTGTATTCGGCTGGGGCCATGTTTCAGATGAAGAGCTGGAAGACAACCCCAACCAGAGTGACCTGATTGAACAGGCAGCTGAGATGCTTTATGGCCTGATCCACGCCCGCTATATCCTCACCAACCGTGGCATCGCCCAGATGGTGAGGCCTCTGCTCCCACTTGACTCCTGAGGTAGTAAGAGAAACAGGTTCCTTCAGCAAGAAGTTACATGTTTCAACTCTGACAAGGAGTCTAGCTGAGAAGAGGAAAGGACCTCAGAACCTGGGCCTGGGAATTTAATCCTGATTGGGAGTTGTGCTGAGGCGGGTGTTTTCAGGGCGGGAGACATGATTTGGACAGGAAATTGTCATAGACTGCCTCTTCCTCAGGGAACAAATGGCATATGGCTCTGATAGTCTGCAACCTGCCTAACTCCAAGGAAGGAAGCAGAGAAGTCCAGGGCCCATCTGGGCCAGAAAGCGGGCCTCTGGACAGGAGACAGGAAGAATGGGGAACAGAGTGATGTATATTGGGCAGAAGTGGGGATTGCCCCTTCTCACTTACCCACTAGTCCTTTCCATTTCATTCACCTCAGTTAGAAAAATACCAGCAGGGAGACTTCGGCTACTGTCCCCGCGTATACTGTGAGAACCAGCCAATGCTTCCCATTGGTAAGTGTTGGAGAAGGGACAGGAGGGCAGTGTATGGCAGGTCCTCTGGGCAGGAGTTGGGGCTCAGCAAGTTGGGGCTTGAGTCTAGGAAGGATGTTGGGCAAGCAGGGGGAGCCTGGCATGCTGAGTCTGGCTGTTTCCCAGGCCTCTCGGACATCCCAGGTGAGGCCATGGTGAAGCTCTACTGCCCCAAGTGCATGGACGTGTACACACCCAAGTCGTCAAGGCACCACCACACGGACGGCGCCTACTTCGGCACTGGTTTCCCTCACATGCTCTTCATGGTCCACCCCGAGTACCGGCCCAAGCGGCCCGCCAACCAGTTTGTGCCCAGGTGGGGAGCAGGGACAGAATCACTAGGGGTCACAGGAAAGGCCCAGGACCCCCAGAAAGAAGGGAGGAGGGGGCATGGTCCTTTTCTTGAGGTCTGCTGCTCCCAAAGCCAGGGCTGTCCGTGATGAGGGACCTTGGGTAAGTTCTTTAACTGCCTATGCCTTGCCTCCCTTATCCATAAACAGGGTGATGACAGTACCTGCCTGGCATAGTGTTTTTAAGTGCTTAGAATAACGTTTGGCACTTGAAGCACCATTTAAACAGTAGCTGTTCTTGCCACCATCTTGGGTGTTCAGCCTCTGCCAGGAGATTCTCAGAGCCACAGTTCAAGTGTGGCTTACCTTCCTAGAGTGCCATTTTTTCCTCTGGTATGAGTAAGGAAACTTCCGTTTTACATTGAAACAAGTACTGATATATCTATATACATACATATGTATCTTCTACTAGAGTTTTAATGGGTATTTCAGATACATTCCCAAATATTCTCAAGGAGGGGAGGAGTTTGGGAACCACTACTACCCTTAAGCACTGAGCAGACCTGTGGGGAGTGGGAATGCAGGCTGCTGGCAGGGCCACAAGGGGCTCACCCTGCTGCCCCTCTGACTTCTGCCCTGGTCCAGGCTCTACGGTTTCAAGATCCATCCGATGGCCTACCAGCTGCAGCTCCAAGCCGCCAGCAACTTCAAGAGCCCAGTCAAGACGATTCGCTGATTCCCCACCCCCTGTCCCTGAGTGAAGTGTCCTGAGTCTTTGACATCTCCATTCCTTTGCTGCCACCCTTTCAGGAACGCTCTGTGGTTTTTAGTTTAAATTAAAGGAGTCATTATTGTGGTGGGAATATGAAATAAAGTGGAAGAAAAGGCCATGAGCTGGTCTGCTGGTGCTTGGGGTTGGGGAAGTGGGGGTAGTGGTGTGCTGGATGCCAGACGCCCTCATGGCCCAGTCCATCCTCCCCAAGTCAAAAACCAGCACAGATGTGTGCCCAGTGCATTTGGGTGATGTTTTTAGTAGCAGGACTAGGTATGGGGTGTGCAAAGTCACAAGGAAAAGACCCAGAGAAGAACCAGATTTCAAAGACTAGAGAAAATGTTTGTGCTTTGGAGGTGACTTATGGCTGTCTGTTTATACTGTAAGGGACATAACACTTTTTCAGTTTCGGTTTTACAGGAAAATTAGTTTATTTCAAAAATAAGCAACTGTAAGGGGTGGAGATGAGGGAAAAGGTCCACAATTGCTGCAGGGTGGTGTGTGTGCCCCCTGGTGGGGACACTGAAGCATGTTCATCTCAGAAGGATGGAGGTGCTGAGTTCCTGGCCAGAGCTCCCTTGCACAATAAAAACCGGCCCTGTCGTGTGGGAGGAACAGTGGGTGGTGCCAGAGACAAGCTAATCGTGGACCTTTAAAGGGCAGGAACAGATCTTTGGGAGGCATGCTGGACAAAGGCCCAGGTATTACCCTTGTCCTGGCCACTGTTCCCACATTCAAGAACCAGACCGCGTGGGTGAAGACACACTGTCCATCCTGTCAAATTCATAACCTCTCCCAGCCCAGATCCTGCCCCTGGTGAAATACAGCTCTACCTACTGCAGCTCCTGTCTGACTGCCTGTCAAAACCAGCCTGTAGCTTAGGACCAAGGAGCATGGTCGTGGGAAGGTGGGGTTCCAGGGTGCCCCTCAGGGGCTACCCCTATCCCCAGAATTCCACAATGAAGGCCCACGTTCTTGTAGGTGTGCTGGTCATGGTGGGCTTCGCAGTGGGAAAGGGTAAGTGGTGCCCAGGGGCAAGAAGGAGGGGTCGGGGTGGGACTGTGGCCCTAGATCCAGGGGCTCCCTGCAGGGCAGGGGACTTAGCGTGGGGAGCCAGCACTTCACCCTTCCTGTCTTCTTCCTCAGCTCCCGTTCCTAAAGTTCGGACCTGCCACCTCTGCCTCTTAGAGGACCCTTCCATAGGGTGCATTTCAGGCTCGGAGAAGTGCACCATCAGCCCCTCATCCCCGTGCATGGTGATCACCATCTATTATGGTGAGTTTAAGACTGCTTGGGGCCTGGGGCGCAGGAAGAGGCAGGAGGATCCTGGAAAGAGGGGTCTGGCAAAGAGGGGCCAGCTAAGCTAATTTTCTGACCCCTTTTGAAGCAGTCTGGGATAGAAGTCAGATCTGGGGAGTGTCTACAGTAGTGGTGCTAAGTTTGGGGACTGTGGCAGGCAACAGGTTATTAGCTGTCCCCTCTCCTCCAGATACCAAGGTTCGCTTCTTCATCCGAGGCTGTGGGCAGTACAATTCTTACCGCTGCCAAGAAAAACGCAATACCTACTTCGCAGAGTACTGGTACCAGGCCCAGTGCTGCCAGTACGATTACTGCAACTCCTGGTCCAGCCCCCAGCTCCAGAGCTCCCTGCCTGAGCCCCCAACTGGAGCCCTGGCCCTGCCTCTGCCCCTGTCCAGGTCCCAGACCCAGTGGTTCTACCAGGCCCTGAACCTCTCACTGCCCCTCCCCAGATTCCATGCAGGGGAGGAAACTGAAGGCCTGGATCCCCTGGCTGCCCTGCCCTTTAACCTGGGCTTATCCATTGCTAACCTGCGCCACATGTACTTACTCCTCAACAACTCAGGACTCTTGGTTCTTCCCCGAGCTGGGCCCTGATCCCTCTCCCTTCCTGATACCAGTCTGTTCCAGTGTCTCTCCCAACACCCAGCACCCTGCACTGCCTTCTCAGAACACCCACATTCTCTGGTCTGCTTTCTCAGACCTTCTTTCCTTCCTTCTCCTAGTGTCTCCATGGCTTTGGCTTCATTTTCTCCCTAGAAACCAGTTGGCACTGAACCCAGTACTCTTCCTCCTAGAAAATAATCTCAAGTGCTTCTGCCCAGGCTGACCTGGGAAAGGCAGTGGTTTCCTCATCTCTTTCCCACCATCAAGAGGGTTCTGTCACCCCCTTTACCCCCTCGCTCTGGTCACCTGCCACCTCCATTTAGATCTGACTGTACATCCCATTGTGTACCCATCTCTTAAGACCCAGTGCCAGACTGAGCTTGCCAATAAGAGGATGAGGGGTAGATGTCTGCAGATTCCCTGACTTGGCAGCCTGGTGTCCCTGCCCCCCTGTCTACCAATTCTGTCCTGCCCTGGTCTCCTGCTGCCTTCTGTCACTTCTTGTCCCACTTCCTGTCACTGAGTCCTGACACCCACTTCTGTAGGTGCCCAGGGAAAAGAGAAGGTCTATCCTCTGTTGCATGTCCCCTGATTTCCCTCCATAATAAACAGACTAGGTTAAGTCTGTGTCACATCATTTATCGGGTCAGACTAAGGCATGGGGAGGAATAGACAGGTTAAAGAAAGTTAGTTGGGTCCAGGGTTCAAACAAGGTTGTCGAGCCCTACCCATTCCACTACCCTTTGTGGCTTCCTCATGGCCTGCCTCACAAAGGCCCATAGCCATCCACCCTCTACTCAGCTAGAGATCAAAGCGTGAGGATCCTTAAACATATGCTATATGATCTAGAAAGAAATCCAGGTGATGTCATGTTTTACCACCTAAGAGGAGGAAAAACTAAACCAGGAAAACTCAGGAGCAAATCAAAGCGCCCAGGTTTGCCTCAGAGTCACTTGGTGCTGTGGGGCCTGTCCATTCTTTTCAGGATTCTGGAACCCAGAACCCCCTCAGTGGGGTCTTTCATTTATTTACATATTTATATTTGAAAACTGAGCACAGTGAAAGCAACAATGAATAGTCACAACTCCCCCACGTAGTCAATAAACAGGACACTGAGCTCTGTACCTAACCAGGACTTGGCAGATGGTACGGCCAGGCGTCTGCCTGTCCAAATCTCAGCCCAGTGCTGGGCTTATGAACCTGAAAAACCTTGCAGCTCTGTGGCTGGGAGGCCTAATTTCAGTTCTGCCACTAAGGTAAGCTGGTCTTTCTCTGCCTCACTTTAGTCACATGTCAAGCAGGGCTGTGCCTCATGGGATTGAGAGAATGCATGTAAAGGTGTTCACAGTGAAAGTTGGGGCCTCAAAAGTAGACACGTGCCTTAGAGATGAGCACAGATTTGGGCCTATTTAGTTTTAAACCTTTTGGGCAAAACAGAGGTTTGCACATACCCTAAGATGGGCTTTTGTAAGCTACCCACTTATATTATCAATTCCCAAGTCAGCATAAGGCCTTTATTTGTGACCAAAGCTGCTTCCACACACTGTCCCAGGCACCCCCCACAACTCTGGGGAGCCACTGTCCCAGGTTGAAGCAGCTCAGATGGATTTTGTCTATGGTTGATATAAATAGTATCATATAGCACATGCTCTTACCTACACAACATTTGGTACATGGGAACAGCTCCAGGGCCCCTTTAATGGTCTGTGCTCTGGCCGGACACACTAACATTAATTTTTAGGTCAGGAGGCGGTAGGCGGTGGAAGGTACAAACCTCCCACATGTCCCTTTCTTGCTGAACCCACTGTTCCTCATGACCTCTGACTTCAGTATAAAATGGGCCCAGGTTTATACAAACTGGAAGGCAGCCTCAGAGGCTGAGGAATCCATGGCTCTGAACTGAAGAGTGACTTACCATGGTCCTTGAAGAGGGAAGCAGAGCCTGGGGCCAGAGAGCCCAGGGCCCCACTGGGCCCAGACTCTTCTACTGAGTGACCTTCCTGGGCCTGGGCCTGTTAAAGCCCCACTCCCACTGACCTCCTTCCTTATGGGCCTCCCCTGGAGTCCCCACACAGCTCTGGATCTGACCCACTGTCCTCTTGGCCTTCACTGCCCACTTTCCAGTTCTTTTGTCATCTTGTTGTGCCCAGAGCTGAATCAGAGACACCAAGGCAGGGCAGGATCAGAGCCCAGCAGGGCTGGAAGTCCTTTCCCCTATGATGGGGCAGTCAGACAGGACCCTGTCCCTCAGCCACCACCTCCACTGGAAGAGACAGATAGACCAGTTTGTACAGCAATTTATTTTGGAGGAACACCTGGCAAAAGAGACCTGGGCTTGCAGTAAGAGAGAAGGAGTAAGGCAGGGCATAGAGGCAACCTAGAGGTGGGAAAAGTGGGAAGGTGTCAGACTGAGAGAACTTAAAGGGGGAACTCCAGAGGTAGCTGGGAGGGCAGCGTGGGGATGGGGCTGTGAGGTACATCAAGCAAGAGGCAGCTAGTCTGGCAACCTGAGAGAGGCAGGGGGGCTGGCAGGAGGGACTGGAGGTTGTCCTGGCCATGCCCAGGTAGGGCTCAGGAGGCTGGCTGGATGTGGGCAACATTTCACTCCAAAGGTCTCTGCAGGAGTTCTATGAAATATACAACACTCTGTTCTGTGGGTTGTTGCAGAAATTCTGGAAGCAGCATCGAGAGAATATCCAGAAGCCAAACACAGGAGAAGTGCGGGTGTGTGAGCAATCACCCATCTGCTCCTTGGGGCGGCAGTCACTCACCATGATGTCAGAGCCACTGCCTGGGGAGGGACAGCAGCAACCAGTGATGTTGGGGTCCCAGACAAAGCCCCAAACCCTCCCATCCCCTTCTCCACACAGACTTATCATCAGTGCTCCTACACCCTTCCCTGGACCCCAAAAATGCAAAGATTCCTGGAACTGGGCAGGGCAGGGAGTGTCAGGGAGTCACCAGCCATGAACTCCACAGCAGCTTCCCATGCAGAGTTGATGGGAATGAGTCCTTTGAAATTTAGTGACAGTTGAAGGGAACTGAACTGGGACTTGTAAAGTAGGGAGAACCAGCACTTTAGCAGGGACCCTGTAAGAAAAAGCTGGGGATGTACTGAAGGTCAGATTGCAGGGAGGAGGTGTTTTAAAAGTAAGAGAAGATGTCTGCTGCTATATACACATTAGAGGGGGGAAATCGTGGTGCCCTCGTACAGCAATGTGCACTGCTTCCCTGCTTGAGAGAATGAAAACGTGGAAGTAACCTAATGACCCATCAACAGTGAGAGGGACTCCAACATGCCATGGAGTGCTGTGCACAGGTCAGCGGCGCGAGGAAGCTGCTTACCAACTGGTATGCAAACACTGTTCTCATAACTGTTACATTACGGAGCAAATGCAGAGCAGTGTTTAGGGGATATGCTACTGTTTGTGCGAGAAAGAAGTGATGAGTACACAATACACTTGTATATAGGGTGGAAGGGCCACAAAAGATAACAGAGAAGGTCGTGAGAACAGTAAAGCGTGGCTCTGTGCTGTGTGCGTGGGAGCTGGTGGGTTGGGCCAAGAGTGGGAGGGAGGCTTTTCTTTGACCCCCTTGAACACATCAATATTAAAGCATGTCAGTGCCTCAGCTATTTAAAACATGTAATAAAAGCATTTGATTAAAGGCAGCTTTGTGCAGTGGTTGTTGTTAAGAGTGTCATCTCTGGAGCCACCACAATTGTGGCTCAGCCCCTTAGGAGACTTGGGCAGGTATCTACCTTTCAGAGCCTGTTTGCTCGAAATCTGTAAAATGGCATGATGATACCCACTTCAGAGGCTGTAAGCACTTAGAGCAGTGCCTGGCACACAGGTGTGTTACATGTGTGTTAACTTAAAAAAGGTGAGGGACTAGGTCCAAGAGCAGGCATGGAAAACAAAGGAAGAGTCCATTTTTGGCAAGCTGAAAATGAGGCGATGTCCGGAGGGCAATTTGACCTGAGAATGTGGCCAAGCACTCAGACTCAGGAGGAAACAGTACATGGCTGCTGGTTGAAGCCAAGGAAGCAGATACAATCTTCTAGTGGGAAGAGAGATAAGGCCCACATTTCGGTGAACATAAACCATTAAGGGTCAAGGAGAATGAGACAAGACTCAGTGAAGGAGACTGGGAAGAGGCAGTGGGAGAGGGAGAAGAGAGATGCTGGCGGGAACTACTGCTGACAGTTGGGAGGAGGCAGCCTGAGGCAAGGCCAGGGGGTCCCTACAAGGGTGGGTGCTGTGGAGTTTGGGAGCCAGTCAGCTGTGGGCTGAGAAAGGCAGGACCACGAGTGGAGACAGCGGCTCTGAAGGAAAGGAAAGAGAGACCCATGAGGGAACTGTATCTCAGGGACACGGAAATCAGGCATGGGTATAGCTTAGGAAACCAGAGACTCAGTTGGGGAATGGACTGGGCCCAACACTGACAGGAGGGAAGGCACCTTACTGTTTTTGATGAGGAGAGTCATGCAGCTGCTGCCAGGCGATGCAAGGCAGACGTCAGATCCTAGAAGGCACCCCAGCTCCTTGGTCTCCAAGAGGCATCTATAGCAGCGCAGGTAGTTGGGGAACTGACCTTGATGAGGGGGTTCTTGATTGACAGGATTAAACTTACCTAGAACACAGAGAAGTACTGACCCCAAACTCCTGCCTGCCTAGTTTCCAAGTCAACCCCACTGTTCCCTCCCACTTCCCCATCTGAGAAAAACCACAAAATCACCAATTCTTTAAAACCCTTTGGCTTAATCTACCAGAAGCTTTAGTCCTCCTTAAAAATACGCCCAGGTTCCCAGGGGTGGTGGGGCTTAGCAAGCTTTCAGACCTTGTATCTCCTGAAATGAGGAACTCATTAATTAACTTATTCATTCAACCTGTATTTGAGGGGCTAATATGTGCCTAGTACTGTCCAAGCTCCTAAATTCAAAGGTTAGGTGAAGGCAGCCCAGTGCACTTTGGGCAGCCCTGTTAGGACAGTTCTCCTCTGGGACCTGGTTTCACTGTTCCCAACCCCTGGGCTCTCTTTTGATATGCTTTCTTAATCAGTAATGTTCAGAAGTAAAAATAAAAATGTATCATCACAGAACAGGAATAATCTCTGCTTTGTGCCGACAGGAGACTTCAAGCAGACCAGGGTCACATTCTTTATTTGGTGGTCCTATCACAGGACAGACTCATATTAAATTTTATCTACCAAAGTCCTCCTCAACTACATGCATATATAGTTGTCCCTCTGTATCCGTGGGGGATCGGTTCCCTGCAGATACCAAAATCCAAGGATGCTCAAGTCCCCTTATATAAAATGAGGTAGCATTTGCATATAACTTATACACATCCTCGTATAAATCATGTCTAGCTTACTTGTAATACCAAATACAATGTAAATGCTATGTAAATAAATACACTGTATTGTGTAGGGAATAATGACATGGACAAAAAGTCTGCATATGTTCAGTACTGTCACAGGCTTAACTACATAGTACACATCAGCAACAACCAACTTTTTTTTATTCCAGTGTTTTCCATCCACAGTTGGTTGAATCCAAAGATGTGGAACCCTTGGATACAGTCAACTGTACATCTCACTCTTCTTCTGGTCCCAGGCCCAGACCCAGCAGAGCATTTAGTTTGAGGCAGATGCTAAACAAACATTCTGAATCCTGTTTCTATGGTGATAGTGCTTTGCAGCCAAGTGAGGAGGTTTTCAGGCTGCATCCAGCCTCGTTCTACCCTATGGATCCTGGTACAGTTATCTAGCATGTTCCCTAAACCCATCCTATTCCGTGTCGCCCTCAGATTTTTTTTTTTTTTTCCTTTTTGGTATGTGGGTAGCTCCCTGACTGGGAATCGAACCCAGGCTGCAGCGCTGATAGCGCCAGTGCTGAAGCCTTAAGCCACTACCATCAGGGAACTCCCTTTTTTTTTTTTTTTTTTTAATGTGGGTAGTTCCCTGGCTGGGAATCGAACCCAGGCCACAGAGTTGACAGCACCGAAGCCTTAGCCACTACACCACCAGGGAGCTCCCTGCCCTCAGATTTGAATGGGTTCCACTCAGTATCTCCATTCAGGACATCGCCATTGAGTGAGACAGTCCTGGAATGTCACTAGAAATCTTCAGAGTGAACATCAGACCATTATCAGTGCCCAGACATTATCCCACCAAGCCCACTCAACCCATCTTTCCTCCCACCTGGGTCTACATGAGCATCCTGGGCAGATATACCCAGACATCTGGTGTCTACGGGTTTCTCTTTCCAGCAGGCCAGGAGACCCTTCTGACCCTTTAGAGTCACTTACCAAACACCAAGCTCATCATGACCAGCACTATTAAGAAGACCATGTACAGAGCTTGGGGGCTGCTGTGGAGGCCCAGGGGCCCCAGACTCCGGCTATATTTGGGGCCTGCCATAAAATGCATGACTGCCAACCAGTCTCCAGTCTGGGCTTATATTGGTGGAAGAGAAGTTGGCCAAGAGGAAAAAGAGGGTATTACCCATTTAGGGTGGAAATTAGTGCCATAACAGCCAGAGGGACAGAGTGTCCTCACCCACGGCCACTCTGGGGCCTAACATCCTGGCTTGGAGACAGGAGCCTGGCGACAAGAGAATGAGAGGAACATTCTTTCATATTCATTTAACATACACTATTGAATCACTGCATGAGGTGTTAGGGATACAACATTGCATCTAGTCCCTGCTGTCAACCTAAAAACAAAAGGCCTTTCAAAGTGAGAGGCAACAGTGTTTATTTGAGATCAACAAAAATAACTATTCAGCAAGCATCAATTTGTGCAGAAGCCTAAATCACGTTCTGATTAGGAGACAAAGGCAATGGGTACTTATGAGAAGGGGAAGGGGAACAATTACATCAATAGAAGGAAGGAACTTCTATTGGTACAGAAAATATAACATAGTAATGTTAATTGTAAACAATGTTTTTAATATTCAAGTCATTAGTCATCTGTTGGTAGTCATAATAACTGCTTTCTTGTCATCTTTGCAAACAGTTTCTAGGGAAACAATGTTGCTGTAGGCTTTGTCCAAGGGTTATTTTGCCCTGTTTTAACATTCCAAAGGTTTGAGGCAAAAGATGTACAAGGCAGTTCTCTGGGATGACAGGGGTAGCTTCATTTTACCTTGATATTATATGTCTACACTGCCTTCACAGAGCAGTCTTCTTAGTGGGGGAGACAAGTCAACAAGCAATGATGGGAGTGAGGGGTGGGGAGCAGGGTGCTTTCCAGGAGCACCCAGGCAGTGGAAACCACTGACAAAGGGATTGCAGCAGAGCAGTAACATGATCAGTTTTCCGTTTGTTAAAGATCAGTAAGGCGGGAAACCAGTTAGGAAGCGGTTCTGGAGTCCCGTCACAAGATGGCGGCCTGGCCTAGCAGAAGAGCAGCGGGGAAGCCAAGAAGTGACTGAATCTGAGATATATTTAGAAGGAAAAACCGGACAGATTTAGAGTTAAACTGAATGCAAGGTGAAGGAATGGGAGATAGGCTTGCACAAGAGAGTGACTGGGAATTCCACTTTCCAAGACAGGAAAGATGTGGCATTGTCAGAAATCCAAAAACGAGGGCATCTGGGTCCGGAGTGACTGTCCTCAGCCCAGTGCCCACTGTGGGTTCCGGGAAGCCAACACCTTTCCCTACGCCCATTTCTTCCCGCCCCGCCTAAGCTCAACTGCAGGTCAGTGGGTCTGATCTCCGGCGCCCACAGGCTCCGGCGCTGTGGGTTTGCTTTCTGCGCCTGGCTGCTCCTCAGCGATGCTGGGAGGACGCGGGGGCGACCTCTAGTCCCAAACTAAACTCTCCGCCAGAAGGCTGGGAAGAAACCTAGGAAGGGCGTGCCTAGCCATTGGACCCATCCAGTCCCAGCGGACCCTCAGGCACTACGCGGCATAACCGGAAGGTGGCGACAGAGCGCCACCAACCCGCCCAGCTCGGAATTCTGGAAACGGCGTAGCAAACAATGAACGGCCGTGGGCAGGCCCCAGGCGCGTTTACTTCCCCGACTGGGGGCCTGCTGGGCTCCCCCACCTCGCCTGCTCTCTCCGGAACCTTGCCACTTGCCACTTGCCAGGTCAGTCTCTCTGTGAGACACCAGGGTTTTTACTTAAAGGGTCGGTGAGCAATGAGCAGTTCTCGGTGTCCAGGAACGAACCTTCTGCTCCGATTTCCGGTCTGGAAGTTTAGGGGCCGGGCCCTGCAGGAGGGTTCCCGTTGGGGTCCCAGACTACCCGGGCTCGGGGTGCTGATGGGGAAGATGAGAACAAAAAGACGGAGACACGCGTCACGAAAGACCGACTGGAAAGAAATGCAAGAGGAAAACGCATACCACTGCGCGTCCCCCAAGAAACTTCAGATGAATAAGAAAATTGTATTAAAGTCAGTAATTTATGTAGGTGCTAGGGGAGGAGCGTCTGGCACCTACATAAATGTCTGTTGAGTGGCTGACACAGTGATAGACGAAAAGAATCAGAGACCGGGTTTCCTCTTGAACCAAAGATGGCAAAGGCGAGGCAGAAGGGAATTCCAGAGCGCTCTCTTAACCCCTCTCGAATATAAAACCGCAACTGAAAGGCCAAGGCCTAATGAAGGGGTTATGGGTGGCTCAGGCTGGGCTCCCCAAAGGGGTCGCCCTGAGAGGTCCGGGAGGACTGGTTGCGGAGCTTCACCCACCGAGAGCCCTGAACGTAGTAGGAGGGTAAAACACCAGCCGCATTTCGCAGCTGGGATAGGGCTGGGCCCCGCCTCCCTGAAGGGGCGTGACCTCGGGTTATTAGTCCCGCCCTTGTTTAGTTACGCGCCTCCTCCGTCTACGCGGCAGGGCGCGACCAGGGCGCGAGAGTTCGTTGCCATGGTGACGGGCTCCCTGGCGGCTTTTCTTGGGTGAAGTGATAGCAGTGAGCGATATTATACAAGCCGAGTGCCCCTCCCCTAAGACAAGGGGTGCTTGGGAGTGAGCAGCCAGGTGACGAAACAAAGGAGGTCGAGCCTGAGGACGGAACCAGGGGAATGGGAGGGACAGGTGAGGGGCGGGGCTGTAGGTGACTGGGTCCGGCAAGAGTTCTGTTCCGGTGAAGTTCAGAAGCCGAGGTCTGGAGAGGAACGGCAAGCGGGCAGATCTTCAACCCGAATATAAATGAATGAAAAAATGAATGACTGGATTCCCGAGGGAGCTGGGATGGCTTGCTGATTGGACGGGTAGATGGGTGGGGACCTAGCTATCTCCTACGCCTGGGCCCCCCACGCTCCGCGACCCTTATTATTTGTGACAGAGGTGCCAGAAATACATGTGCCTCCCGCGGGCGTGGAGCAAATCCTCCACCCAAACAAGCAGCCGAGAGCCAGGTCCAGCATCTCACATTGGAAGTCGTGCAGGACGCAGCCTGGGCCAAAGACTTAGGGTAGGATAGGGGATTGCCCAGCCTAGGACCCATCTGTTCTCAGGTTTTGTGCCCAGGCGCTACCTCTCCTTTCTTCCAGCCATCAACCTCTCCCAGTTTGTCCAGCTCCTCTGGGACACCTGGGCGTCCAGGCTTTACCTGGTGCCCAGTACAGCAACGTCTGCATCTCAGCTCGTCTTCCCTTGAGACTGCTGGAACTCTGCTATAAAGAGTGAGGAGTGGACAAATCCCTCACCCTAGGGTAGGGATGGTTCTGAAAACAAACACAGCTGCTGTGAGTAATCTGAGGGGGTAGACTGAGGCCCTTGGGTGGTCTAGAATTCAAATGTTGATCCACCCCTCTCCCCACCCATTGCAGGAATCCAGTGGCTCTTCATGGCATCCAGGTTCTCTATAGTATCTGCAGGAAGAAGGGGTAGAGCAGGTCAGTAGAATTTCTAATGGCCATGGCCAGGAAGGGGGGGGGGGTCCTTTGTCTTTAGGGTGTGGGAGGTGGGACTGGGTGCATTTGCATTTAAGGAGGTCCCCTTAGCTGAACAAAGATTTTGTTTCCAGGGTATTAACTGTCCTTGTGAATCTGGGGGAGGTTTCAGAACCATGCAGCTGGATCACAGCTTCATGCTCCCCACTTTTCATCCTGTTTGCCCCCGGGACAGGACAGAGGACAGGTGCCAGCATCAACTCTCCAGTATTTACTAAAGGTGGAGCATTTTGGAGCAGTGGCCACCTCCCCTCTTTTAACCTCAAATAGCAGGTGTCACATCACCCGACAAGTCTCAGATCACCCCTTCCATTGGAGTGGCAGGAAGCCCCCACTTCAGGAGCTGCTGAGCTGGTGACAGCTGACACCACTTTCTATAGTGGCACTTCGTGGACTGCTGGAAGAGACCTAAAGTGAACCAGAGACTGTATCTAGGACATCAGAACAGTGTCACCCATGTTTAGTATCTTGTTCAGAACAGTGGACTCAGGTTGGTAAAGCTAGGGCTGTCTCATCTGGAAAGGAGGCTTCCAAGGGAAGAAGGTGGCCAGGCAATAAACTAATGGGTGAGACAGGGACTCATTCCATGAGGTCCGAGGAGTGGGTCCCCAGGCCCTTAGCAGGCCCTGTGTTTGACTTGAGAAGAGACTTGATGGCATGGTGAGGAGGGTGTGCAGGGTTTGCTGCCTAAGACATGGACAGCAGATCATTTCTCACTCCCCTTGGAAATAGCAGGAGCTGAGAAAGGAAAACTGGGGATACTGATGGTGAAACCATGCAGGTTGGACCCTGAAAATGTGTACAAGAGCTGAGTAGGTGAAATCAGGTACTAGAATGCAATTCATAAACAATAAAGCCTTTGAGTTGAAGCAATAGGAGGCAATTGTGGGCTCCTGGGGTGGTGGATATGCTGGAAGCAGAGGCAGGGGCCAGGAATGCTTCACAGTGGTGATAATATTAGGCACACCTGGGAAGGATGAGGCTTGGGGACCCATTGCATGAGGACAGCTCAGATTGGGGGCTGAAGGCCTGGAGGGACAGCAGGGATGGGAAGGGTTAAACTGGCTTTCTGGAGTTGGGGTTTCCCAAAATCCAGCCCTTTGGGGATTCAGCCCCTGGTTCCCTGGACATGGGAAGTTACACAGCCAAGTAGAAAAAATACATTTTTATTAATTATTAGGAATAATCTACTCATTTAATGCAGAGTGTGTGCTGGGGGAGGTAAGGTACTGCTGGATGGATGAGGGGAACCGTGCAAGAGGAACAGTGAAAAGGGGGATGGCCCTCCCTTTCCACAAACTATAAACAGCAACATGAACACAGAATCACAAATAAGAGGGTCCTTCCTCATGTCTCCTCCCATCCCATTCTTCCAAAATGAGTCTCAGTGTGGTCCTTAGAGGTGCCAGGGCATCTGGAAGTTCTGGACTGAGAGTGGGGTGCAATGTGTGGCCTCGAAGTTGTGCAGATGCTTCTGAGCCTAAAAGAGGGCAGGATGTGTGGGGTGTCCAGCACTGCAAGAGCAGCAGCCACCAGACACTTCCCCACCCCCCACCCATTCTCTAAAAGCTGCTACTTGTGAAGATTAGAGAGCATCATCCTCTGTCCCCAAGCCCCACATGCACCCCTTGGCCATTCAGGCACCCCCTTCTTGCTTCCCACCCCCTAGCTCACCAGAAACAAAGCCAGCTGCCGCCTTCCATCTGCACTCATGTCTTCCCCTGCAGAGAGAAGACACTCAAACATGGGTCACACACCTGGGCATTCATCCTCTTCCTGGGCTCTTTCCAACCCCCTTGCCGGCCCCAGGACATCCTTACCCACACTCCATGGGAAGTCTGGCCCATGCTCAGCCTGGTAGGAGTGGAGGACAGACAGACACCAGTCTTCATCCACCTCCCGTCGGCTATAAATCGATGCTGTTCAGGGAGAGATGAGGACCTGTCAGCAACCTGGCCTTACCAGGCCCTCCACCCAAAGGCTTCAGCGGACCCCCCTCACCTTCCTCCAGCTGTGAGGAGGCCTCCAACCACTGCCGCACCACTCGAAGACCCTCTTCTGCCATCACACGAGGATATCTATGGAGGCAGCACCAAGACAGGGGTCAGAACCAATTCCCTTTGCTCCACATCCCTGACCTTCTTCCCTCCCTCTCTGTGCTGGTGGTGCACACACACACGCACACACACATACACACCCTGGCTCTCACCGATACTGTAGAAGCTTCAGCAGGAGGTCATTGCCTCGGTTGGACATGATGTCTTCAGGAACCCTGGAGGCGTGAAGCATGTATAATGCAGAGGTTGGGGAGGAAGGGCCTAGATACCTAGAGAGGTGGACAGGGCAACTGTCTAGCTCTCTCCGGGACCCAGGAGGATAGAGGTTTCTAGGCACTCACGTGGTGGTGATGATCTCATCCTTGGTTCTGCGGATCAGCAGTACAGGGCCCTGGTATCTTCAGGGGATAGAGCAGTGGGGAGAGATGGCTCAGTGAGAGGTGAGAATTGGCCACCCCAATCTGAATGGCTTCCTTCTTCACCCCTGCTACAGCAGGGCCCCATGGGCTAGCCCTTCACCCAGGAGTGAGTCAGAATATTTAAGAAAGGGCACGCTGGAAGTCAAGTCTTGCTGGGAAAGCCCTGTTGTATCAAGCATTAACCCATTGCTTGCCGGATCATAAGGTCCCAGGGGACCTGGGAGGGGTTAGGCATTTGGGGTGCAGGCAGGGTCACTCAAGGAAAGTAGGGCAGTAGTCATTTGCCCACTTGCACTTAAGTACTAATTTCAGCCTTTGCACACCCAGCAGAGCTGTACAGGGTAAGGGGTGGGGGGCAGGATGTTACATGCTGGACACTGGCCTGCCCTCACCTGCACAGCTGTTCCGCATTGTTTAGATTAAGGTGCTGCCTCACGGTCCTGGTCACCAGGCCCCCTGGAGTGGGATAAAAGTGAAGGGACAGCAGAGACAAAGCCTTTGGCCAACACAAAGGTCCTCACTGTTTATGGAGAGAAAAAACTAAGCCCCCCAGAAAGGGAGTTGTCCTGCTTCTCAACAACAGGGCAACCCAGTCCCCACATAGAAAAAGGGAACCATCTCCAGTCAGAAGAGCTCCCAGTCCTAGCCCACCACCCTTCCCTGCAAGGCAGGCCTGGGGGCTGTACTCACTCCAGCTATCTGGCATGACCTTCAAGGCCAAGGGCACCAGATCATCAAAGGAGGCATCCAAGATCACGGCACTAATGTCTGGGTAGGACATGGCTGCCCATGTGGCTGGTACCAGGATAGGAAAGAAGAGTGAGGATGAAGGGGCTCCTGTCCCCCACCCCACTCATGTACTACTGACCCTACAGGCTGACCCCAGGGCTCTCCTTAACCCCTCATGTCACTCAGCCAAGGCACTGTCTGGAGAAAACAAGGACTATGGAAGTGCACTGAAGACAATCCACAAAGGAGACATTCACCTCCCTGATAGTCCCAGCCCAGGACTCTGGTCTACTTTTAGTAATCAAGCATTAGCGTAGATGGAAATGTGAAGTGTTTGTGTATAAGATACCTTATCCCAGACCAGGTGGAGATGCCTCTCCTTCCTTAAGCCTCCAACTCACTCCTGGGCCACTAGTGCATTTCCCCACCTCCCCTTGGGGGTGGTATGAATTCGCCTACAGTAGGAATGGGAGGGAGGCTGGTACCAGTGAAGCCACCGATGGACCAGGCATAGATGATGATGTCCTGAGGTTGGAAGCCCAGGCGGTGGATGGCAAACTGGACCACCACGTCCATGGCATTGGCCTCATTCTGTGGGAATGGCACCCCCTGCACAGGAGGAAGGGCAGAGGCAGGAGGGGGTCAGCTCGACCACCACCCACAACCTCCCAGAGTAGACCCTTCTAGCATTGATCATGCAACAGAGAGGATGTAAAATAAAAGGGAGGTGGGAGGGGTGACACTACCCAGAAACCACCATTTACAGTGAGGTCCACCTCATTCCATCCTACCAAACCCCCTGTGAGGGGGGGCTCTCCATGGCACCTAAGTCACAGGTGAGTGGGAGCCCCACAGAAATATAGGTGACCAGAGGGAGAGAGACCATAATTCAGGAGAAGGAAGGGGTTTTAGAGAAGGTCTCACCGTACTTCCAGCAAAGCCTGGATGATTCCAGCCCAGGACTGAATATCCAGCTGTAACACAGGGGGAGGATAGGCTGGGACCTCATGCCCACACTCCCAGATCTCCAGAAGGAGCAGCAGGACACTAGAGCTCTAACCATCCCCCAAAAAGCCTTCCCAAGATGGGGAGATGACACCAAAGATTCCAAGGCAGTGGGGAGGGACATGTGACTGTGGGGAGGATAATAAAGTTAGGGACACAGCCCAAGGGGAGCACTGTAAGGTTAGCAAAGCAAATGGGGAGCGGATGTTTCCCCACAGATAAGGGCTTCAAACCTCACCTAGAGAAAGTGGTCAGGCCAGGGGAGGTCATATCATTATGGGAAGATGGGGACATTCCATTCCAAAGGGCAGGGACAAGAGGGCTGAGCCATGAGCCTACCTTCCAGAGGTGTGGAGACGCAGCCCACCTCATAGAAGCCGGCATTTCCCTCACAGCAGATCACCTATGGAAGGAGGCAGGCAGGAGGGCTGGGCAACAGCCAGGTAGGGCAGGGTGGGCAACCTGTGGGAGCTTTCCAGGGAATAGGAAAAGGGCACATTCCTGCTCTCTCCAAGGGGAAGAGACACTCCTCATTTCACAAGGTCCAGAAGTTGAAGAGCAAAGTAGATGCAAATGCTTAACAGGGTGGGCCCTCTGAGGAAGATGAATGTACTTTTTTTGTTGTTTTTTTTTGGTTTGGTTTTTTTTTTTGTATGTAGATAGTTCCCTGGCCGGGAATCGAACCCAGGCCGCAGCATTGACAGCTCCAGCGCCAAAGCCTTAAGTCACTACACCACCAGGGAACTCCCGAAGATGAATGTTTTCATGTTAAATTGTTAACCACTCAGCAGGGTCCATGTGCTCTTGGAGGACCAGCAGATGGGCATCCCTCAGGAATGGGATTATGGGTATTTTTTTCTGCCTAGTTTTTGGGTCTGTTTTTTCTCTGCCTGTTTCCTTTGTATGATATGGCATCATGGTTCCTCTCCCTTTTTGGGCTCAGGTCTTATGACCAGATAAACTCTTAATTCCGTAGTTCCCCAAGCCAAAGTCCAGAGGTGATGGGACCTGCACAGACTTGCCTAGCAGGTGGGTGGAGCTGGGGCCAGAACCTGGCTTCCTACACTGCTAGCTTAGACCTCTTTCCAGGGCTGCTTCATAAAGGCAGGAGACTGGAGCCTGGGTTCAAATCCTGGCTCTGCCATTTATTCTGTGACGTGAGAAACTTATTCTGTGCCTCAGTTTCATCATCTGTAAGGGGCCAATATAAACAGCATCTTACAGGGTTGTTGTGGGGATTAAATATATGCATTACACGTGGTAACTGCTAAGTGGTGACCATTATGATGATAACTTTTTGGCCCTTGAATGTCAGATGCTACTTCATCTACTGCCCTGCCATAGGGTTCTTCTACACCAAGAGGTCTTTAGAGTAGAGCTAGGAGATGGGTTTATGTGCAGCTGTGCATCCTGGGGGCTGCTGTAGAACTGAGATCCCCAGAACCTTCACTGCCCTCCCCACACTCTACCTTTGGGCTCCCCGCTCCCTCTCACCAGCTTTTGTCCCTGGGGCTCAGCTGTCCCCCGCCGGTCCACAAACATCGTGTCAATCTCATTGCCATCACAGGCGAGCAGCTTTGCCCGGCGCCCATTACACTGAGTGGGGGATATGCAAGGCCAAGTTGTTAGGGGCAGGAGACCACATCCTTCAGGGGGAGAAGGGCT
Organism: Lyroderma lyra; assembly: GCA_004026885.1. Taxonomy (NCBI): domain Eukaryota; kingdom Metazoa; phylum Chordata; class Mammalia; order Chiroptera; family Megadermatidae; genus Lyroderma; species Lyroderma lyra. Next base: position 163,195 of record PVJL010002640.1, read on the forward strand.
GCTAGGGGCAGGGGCAGGGCACCTCACCTCTTCCACCAGCCGGGCCTGGCCCTGCAGCAACATGGGCATGAGGGCCTTCTGGAGCAGGTACACAGAGCCCGGGTACAGCATCCGACGCCCGAGGGTGTGCGCCACCAGGTAGCTGTGGGGAATACGGGATTAATGAACCTCCAACTCACAGACTCTGAGACGTGCTTCTTTCTTGACCTTCACAGCTTTCTTTTCCACTTTTGGGATTTAATGAAATATATGTACCATGCTGGTGTTTTGCAAACTTTTTTTTACTGCAATCTTTGTAAAGTACACATTCTATATTGTGGCCCAGTACCCAAATTGGTTCATAGAATTCTGAAAGTTTTATGAGATAATATTTTCTATATACGATAAGTAAAAGCAAAGTTATTATCAAATATGAATCAGTTAATGTATAAATACAACTTAGTAAGTTCCCAAATACATAATACTTTTTAAAAAATGATGATTGCAATTCACTGAGTTGATTTCAAGATTCATTAATGGGTCAAAACCTGTAGTTTTAAAAGACACCAACTACACCGCAAACTCCAGTGGCATAGGGACCTGGCTGTTTTGCTCACTGTGATGTGTCTGCTATCTGCGATGTAGCAGCTGCCCAGACCTGATGCACAGTGGGGGCTTAATAAATATTTAATGAACAAATGTACTAATCTAGACACATAAGATGTAGTAGGTGCTCTCCTGACAACCGATTAACCATTCCAGTTAACCTCAAGGTTGGATTTCTCCCCAGGACAACACTGTACAACCCCTTCCAGCCTTCCCCTCAGAACCCCAAATTTGGCTTGCCCTTCTGATCAGTCAACACGTCAACAACACACCACCAAGCCCTCCCCCTTCCTTGGTCCAGAACCTGCCCCTCCTAGCCCCAGCAACAGAAAATTCCTGTAGCAACTGCTCCATTTGTTACCTCTGACATCATCAGTGCCTACAACTATGATCTCCTTGGGCTTTACCTCATGCTCTCAGGTCCCCAGTCAAGGTTGACACCCTTCAGAATGTTACCCGACATAATGTCACCAACCCAGTGAGGTGGGTTATTCACAGATGCACAACCTGTAGCTAACTCCAGGTGGGATAACCCAGGAGCAGAGGTGCCAGGGTGGACACAGCTGCCACCAGACCCTGCTCCAGCTAAGCTCTGTGTCCCCAAAAACACTCTTCCCTCTTCCCACGAAAAAGAACTTTTGTGTCAGACAGAACTGTGTTAAAATCCCAGCTCTTCCTTCACCACCGAGACACTATGGACCTCTCTGAACCTCTGTTCTTCACACATGAACATGGGTAAGAATGACTTTGCCGCAAATAATACAAAGCACACAACACACGGCAATCTTACAATGGGGCACCTAGTCCCAGGGCCCTTGTGCCAAGTCCCCACCACCCCCGCTGGTCTCTCCTCTCTGCTTCTTCCCACCTGGTGATCTGACAGGGCAGCTTCTTGACCTGGTTGAGGAGGTTGTCTGCTGTCCCCCGGTGCAGGGGCTCTGGGCGGAGCAGGGCCACACCCCGGCGGGAAGGGCCCCCTCGGGACTCCTTCCTGAGGATGAAAAGATGCAGGGGAGAATGGGGTCAAGAGCAAGCTGGACATCTGAGGTCCAGAGGATGGTCAGGTCTAGAAGTAGGAGATGGAGCTGGAAGGCAGGCACAGGGGCCTGAAGTGGGGGATGGAGGTGGGGGACAGGGGAGAGTAAGGATGGAGTGAAGGAACTAGGGCCTCACCGGCTGCTGGGTTCTTCCCAGTGGAAGTCAACTGGCCAGCTCCTGAAGTCAAAGTTGTAGTGGGCGAGCTGCCTCTGTGGGGGTGGGGAGAGAAGGCACTGGGGATGAAAAGGGGAACTGAGTAGTGGATGGAAGCCCACCTACCAAGCCTCAGCACCCTCATCATCCTGGTACTGGCCTCCCCACACATCACGGGGAGACAAGCAAAGGCCAACACCCTCCTGGGTGGAAAGTGCTGACATGCCCAGTCAGGTACCTGGACTGGCCTGTCCACTCTATTCCAGGAGAGGAACCTAACACTCTGCTTTACCAAAAACTGATACTGACCCACCCCTAGGAGAGGTAGCTAGGGCTTCTGAGGGAGAAGGGAGGGGGCTGCTTTCCATGCTCCCTTCCTGACCCAGGTCGTTCCCATGATGCTATCTTAGAGGCTCAGATATTCCCAGTAGATCAAACTGACTGTCCCAGGTTGGGGAAGAGGGAAGGCCAGACCATCTCTTGAATGAAGCCCTGTCTGACTGTTTCATCCTCACTGCCACCTCCCTTCCCTCGATGCCTGCAGCCAAGGGCTGGCACTGCCACCCAGACCATCTGTGCCTCCAGGTACTCCACTAAATCGCTCCACATGCTTTTTGGGGCAGAGGGAGCTGTCTCACCCAGCAGACTCTCAGTTAACCAGCACCCATGTCAGATAAATGTAGTATTGTTTCTTCTTTTTTTTTTGCCAGTTGTTTGAGAGTAGCAGTTGCTTGAGTTCCGGTTAATGGAGAGTTTGCTATACTCAGCTATAGTCCTTCTCCCACCCTGAAAGCTCTCAGCACTCTATTCTGAGAGTTTTTTTTAATTTTCTGTCAGGGAAATTTGTTGACACCTTCAAAAATAACATGGCTCAGAGAGGGCAATAGAAAATTTGTACAAAAATATAAAAGGCAAAACACAACACAACACAACAAAGGAAACCAAGTTTCAGGCAGGCTTTGCTCAAACCTGGATTCAGACTCAGACTCAGCCACTTCCTTGCTCTGGGGCTCTGCCTGCTTCCTCAGATGGATAACTGAGGGTAATGAGGCCACCTTACCTGGTTGTTAAGGTTAAAAAGAGCAAATGCAAATTCTTCAGACATGCGTGGAGCGCATCATGTCATTCTGTAGTTCCCAAATGGAGGTGTGGAGTAACCAGAAATACCATGACCCTGGCCATAGCTGTTGGATCCCAGAAACCCTTCTGAGGCAGGAAAGAGTTTTATAGGGCCCCAAGCTGCCTCTCAAAGGTAATCACACTCCAGCACTGGCCAGACTGGCACACCTCCAAGGACACTGTGCCCTGGCTTTTCTCCGTCCTGGTGCCATGCTGTACTCTTGGCACAAGAGTGGACATACCTGTCCATCTTGCCCCCTCCAGGAACAATACTAGCATGGTGTTCAATGCACACAGCAATAATAAATGCACACGTACAGAACTGAGTTCCTGCGATGGAGAGAAACCCCTACGAAACACTGTAGAATGTTTCTAGGTCTAGACAATTCTTGCTGCTGCAAGGTTGTCCTAGCAAAATATTCCATTAGAAGTGGCAGGAAGGAAAAGTGCGTCAGGCAGGCAGCTCACTGAGCAGGAAGAAGGCATACAGCACTGTGCCAGCAGACACACAGTGGTGGGTAACAAATACAGTTCCTCCCCCTGGCACAAGTGGTGTCAGTACTCTGCCTGGCACCTTTCCTGGAAGCTCCTCTCACCTTGTTTTCTTCAGAATGGTTCCTATGTGTTGCCTCTAAGATGGCGATGAACTGCCGGTACTGGGGGTTGGTCCAGCGGCCAATGCCTTGTAGAGAGGAGACAGAAAACAGGGTTAGGACAGCTGGGAAGCAAGATGAGCAGGTTTCTGGAATCAGAGATAAATAAGCAAGGAGAAGGGGCTGGAAGAAGTGAGAGGAAAAGGAATGAAGGGCCCAGGATCTGGGGAAATGGGAGACGGGAGCCCCTTCCTCCATATCCAGCAACTGCCCAGCCTTAGCATCTTCAGTTTGTTTCTTTATACATGACTGGCCTTCCTCCCTCCAGAATGTTCACACTCCCCAATCTAAGACACTGTCACAATACCTCACTGTTTGCCCTGCTGACACTGGGTGTCTCTCTTCTTTTCACTGCCATCCTTCTCCAGTGCTTGCTGCCATCTCCTTTCTGTGCAGCCTAACTCCCTGCCCTCTAGCTTCATGGCTCTTGCCCCATAATTACTTCCTTACTGGATCCAAGTCCCCTTCCTCTGTCCTCAATCTCTTTGGACTGTGCCACTCAGCACTCTTCTTGTCCTTCAAGATTCCTTCCTCCTCTGCTGCCTCCTTCCAATTCCTGGACTCCCTCCCTCTCTGAACCAAGAGTCATTCTCAGCACTGAGTTCCCTTCTCTCAGTAATCGCATCTATTCTCCCTTCACTGCCAAGGAGCCTCAACCCTGACATCTCTCCTCCCAATGACCTGACAGGTGTCCTATGCTAGGCTGTTCTGATATGGGAGAGACAGTAGAAAACAAGACACACAGGTCCCAGCCCTCGAGACAGCTGCCATTTTGGGTAAGGTAAGGGAGGGAGATGGAGAAAGACAAGAAACAAGTAAACAAGAGAATTTCAGAGAGGGATAAGTACTATAAAGAAAATAAAAGCACCTGGGTTCATTTCCCAGCCATGGAACTATCCACATAAAAAAATAAAAAATAAAAAAATAAAAATTAAAAAAAAGGCAAAAGCTTTTAAAATAAAATAAAATAAAATAAAAGCAGACTCAAATATATGGTGATGGAAAGAGAACTGACTCTGGGTGGTGAACACATAATATACAGATGATGCACTGTAGAATTGTACACCTGGGACCTATGCAATTTTTACTGACCAATGTCATCCTGATAAAAAGAAAATAAAACCAGAGTGAACTAGAATGCTACATATGTATCATCAAGGGTAGAGCCCGAGTAATACTGAGAATGAAGCAAGCTACAGAATGATTTGCACAAAGCAATACTATTTGTGTCAAAAACATAAAGTGGACAAAAAAAATGCTACATATTGTTTATACTTACCATATTTCATAGATTCTAAGACACATTTTCTTCACAGTCAAAAACTGTGAAATCAGTATGCATTTTACAATTCATAGAAGCTTAGATTTGATGAAATTAAGTATGTATTTCATAAAAATATGAAAATATGGGCCAGGAAAAAAACCACACTAGATGACAGTGGTTACTTCTGGGATTGGGGAGGAGTTCCAGGGGAACACCACCTCTACTGTAATGCTTCAGTTTTTACTGAAAAGCTATTGGAAGCAGTATCACAAAACATAAGCATTTTAGTTCTTCGTGATACTTTGTTCTCTGGACTTTTCTCTATTTAATTCCACCCCCCAAAATAAAAAATAAATAAAATTAAAAATTAAGATAAAACCCAGGGTGGTAGCTACTGTTGGCTGGGGTAGTCAGTCAGGGAAGGCCTCTCTGAGGAGGGAACTGAGCCCTATGGAGAGAAGGAGGCAAAATACCACAGGCAGAAGGTCCCCACCTTGGACTGAACCCACTGCAGCCACACAGCTCCTGACCATTCCTTTCTCCAAACATCCCCCCACCCAACCGGTTTCTATCATGTGCACCCACCAGGGGGCAATAATTTGGTCTGTCTCTTCATCTTTTAATTGTGAGATATAACACGCATACCTAAAATACACATTTTAAAAAATACAAAGTAAACATTCATGTGGCCATCATCCAAGTCAAGAAAGAGAACAAAGCCACCTCTCACCAGAAGTCCTCCCCATTCTCTCTCTTGCCCCTCCCAGGTAATCACTCTCCTGACTTTCATGATAACCATGCCCACGGTTTTCTTTAGTGTTTGCCATTCCCTTTAGATATGCATTCCCTTTGAACTTTCTATAAATGCAAACTACTGCATAAATTATTTGGCAGTCAGCTTCTTTCATTCCACATTACACGTGTGAGATTTCTCTGTGTTGCTTAGTGGAGCCTGAGTTTGTTCATTTGCATTGCATGAGTGCGTTCTGTTGTAGGACTATCTTGCCTAATATATTTATCCATCCAACTATTGTGGCTATGGACTTGTTTCCAGTTTAGCATTATTACAAGCATGTATATGGATATATGTGGACCTGCTGAAGGGTATATGCATCTTTTCTAAGTAACAGCACTTTTCTGCTAAGTATTTTTTCATATTTATGATTCAAGCCCTTTAAGGAAAAGATTATGCTTTGACCATTCCAATTATTCCCCTACAGGGCCCAAAACAAAATGACTGAAGCTACTTTTTTTTTTTTTTTTTTTTTTTTTTTTTTTTTTTTTTTGACTGAAGCTACTTAATAAATATTTACCCAGTGATGGATCGATTCAAACCAGACCCCCTCTCCACCTACCTCGGAGGCAGGCCACACCTGCCAGGAGAAGTAGCAGTGTCCCAGCATAGTGAGAAAACGGCACCACTTTGGACAGACTCAAGTAACCTGGGAGGAGAGAGGGGCCACATAAGAAGTTTTCCCCACTGCACCTCAGCTCCTCTTCCCAGTTCCGCCCCAGCCTCCACCTCACACCCTCTCACTGGGACAGCCATGCCCTCTGAGAAAGAATATGCCTGATAGAAGAGGGAAACCAAGCCATCCTTGCAGGTCCCCTTTTCTGTTTAGGTGATCAGCTCATCTGCCAACAACCTGCCCATTTCTTGTCCCACCACCTTTGAAACCACACTGACCTTTCCTGTACAAGTAGAAGAAGGCGAAGGGAGAGGAGTAATAAGAGATGGACCAGAAGACTGAAGCCTGCAGCAGAGAGACAGGACAAGCATCAATACACACACAAACACACACGTGTATGCACACACACCTGCCATTTCCAGGCCTAGGCTCTGAGCAAAGTGGCTAACTTGAGGGATATCATATAGAGTACCTATTCTGTGCATGACATCTTGCACACAGTAGGTGCTCAATATCTGTTGAAAGACAATGTATCAGAGCATAACAGAGACTAGGTAGAGGTTCTATTTTCTTTCTCTTATCATCTCTGGCATTTAAAGACCAGTCTCTCTTTCTACTCAAGTTAATCAAGTCTTTTCAATTGGCCCTGCTCAGGACAGCCCCTGGCCTGGTCCCCAAGAGATGCACAAATGTCACCATAGGAACCCTGCCAGACAGAACAGCTGTCTCTACAGCCAAAGAGGTTAGCTGCCAGGGAGGACAGGTCACTGGGGAATGCAGGTCTCAGCACCTACAGATGGTCCCAAGAGTAAACACATTTCCCTCATGGCTCAGGCTGCCCCAGAGAGAGGAGGGCACATGCCAAAGGGAAGGGCCAAATATGCACATACTTGATAGGAGTCTCCGTGTGTCGGAGAGGTCTTTTGCAAAGCCTGAAGCATCCCCCACCCCCAGTGGCACTGCCTTCTCCCAGGCTGGGGAGGAGAAAGTTCAGGAGACAGCAGGGGCTAAAAAGATGCTATAGGCCTAGATGCCAGGGCAGACATACCAGAGCCAAGATGCTATCGGCATGTTTCTCCAGGGCCCGGGGCTGATAGTATGTATCCTGCCAAAACAGATGCCAATGTTAAGGCCCCTGCGCATTGACCAGTCCTTCCCCTTCCCTTTCGGAAGCCCCAATGTATGTGTCCTCTGATTCTAGCCACCAAAGCTGTCTCTCCTGGGACATCTCTGGCTCCCAAAGCTCTTCCTCCCCACCCCCACTCTGAACCAGCTTTCCCACCCTAGGCTATGAGAACAAACACAGGGAGCTGGACTTGGAAGCAAAAGTGAAACCAGCATTGGACAACTTTTGCTCCTTTTTTTAAAGACCCAGTTTCAAATAGGTTGTGGACCTATGCCTGTGGAGAAAGGGCGATTAGAGAAGAGAGGAAAGACACCATGACAACTTTAAGAGGGAAAGAACATCAGTAATAAGAGTAGGTTGATTAAGGAAGAGAATGTGGCTGGGCTGGGCAGTTTGTAGGGAAACGGCAAATGAGTATGAGACTACCGATAAAAAGTAAGATAACTTAGGGGCACACAGGCCACCCTCCCATCCCCACCCCCACCTTTCAAGAGTGCAATGACCCTGGGGTCTCCAGGGTAGGCTGCGGGGTGATGTGGAGAGCAGCGGATAGGTGATATGTTGAAGTCCTGTTGAAATTCAAAACGTACTGCAGGGAAGATAAAACGGAGCCAGGGAGGAACCAAAGGGCACGGAGTGTGAAGAAACCGAGAGTTTGACGGAAAAACCATCCAGCTCCCGAATCTGCGCAGGGTCTCTTCCAGGACTTAAAGAGTCAATTAGGACAGGCATGAACCAAGACAGACAGACAGGGTGAAGGGCCGCGAAAGGAAAAAGCAAGGGCTGGCAGTCGGAATGAGAAAGCGGTAACAAACAGCAATAAAGGAGGTGGCCAGTCCACTGGCGTGACTTCAATCCAGGAAGCACAAAAGAGCGCAGACTTTGCGCACAACTGGTTGACAAGCAGAATCCCCTGATTTCCACTAATGGGCGCTTCTGGGGAGCAAAGGACGCAAAGGGGTTTGGGCCGTACCATGTTTCTGATCAGGGGAGAACTCGACTCACCCAGGAGCTGGAAGGGGGAGTAGTGACTGAAGTTGGAGTCTCAGGGACGCCGGACGGGGCCCTTTCAGAGTCCCTTACCCGGTAGATTTTGTAGAGCCGGGGGCCGAGGACGCAGCTCAGCAGCTTCGCCATGGCCCGGGCTCGGGCCGCTGCTCTCCCAGCAGCAGGTCCCCCTGCTGGCCCCGCCCTCTCCGGCCTGTAGGTGCTGCGTGCCCTTGACGTCAGCACGTACCGGCTCCTCCTCGTGCGGAGTCGAGACATTTTCAGCGTTTGTGGAGGAGTTCCCGTAGTTGGACCTACGGATGCAGCAATGGTCAGAAATTAATCGGAAGCGTTTGGAACGCGGAGAGTTAGAAAATTATCGGGCATAGCTCAATCACTTTTTTCTATCCCTTAATATTGGCAGACACTCGAGCGATACTGGAAACGAGCGGTAAGCTTAGGAGTACTTGACAAGAGCAACAAAAAAGGCAAGGTGTCTAGAAATAGGAGGACTGCCCGGAAAGTCTCCAGTCATGTAATATGAAAAACAGAGGCTTGTATGGCTTTTATTTTTTTCTAGACAGCCCTGTACATCTAATCAGAGAAATGCAAGATTTTATGAAGAAAATTATTGAAAGAGGTAAACGAAGCCTTGAATGAATGGAGAGCTACACGGTGATCATGGATAGAAAGACTGAATTTTGTTAAGAAGTGTGAAATACTGGAAAAAATAAAATGGATGAATCATCGCTCTTCAGCGTGGATAAATTTCAGAACCATAATGTTGAAAAAAAAGGCAAGGCACAGAAGATACAACATGACACCATTGTCTAAAATTTAAAAACACGTAATATTTAATGAACAAGCAAGTGAAAGATAAAGAGCAAATTTAGAAAAGTGTTACACAGCATAGAGGATCTTAGACTGAAATGGTTAATATAGTGTTTCTTAATAGATATACACATTTTATTTTTCTTTGTTCCGTATATTTATATAATGTATAAACTCTTTAGCTCTTTATTGCAGTAAACACATATGCAGAAAAGTACACCAATTGTGTCAGCACCCAAATCAAGAGCAATCATTACTATAGGAGGGCTGCCCCTCCTATAGTAATGGCTGGATACTTTCCGGACAGCCCTGGTATCTAGAAGATCCTCTCTAGATCACTATCAGTTGCTATCCACCCCACTAAGAGTAATCACCACCTTAATTTTTAACCTCTTAGATTAATTTTGCCTATTTTTGTACTTTATATAAATGGACTCATATAACACGTGCCTTTGTTTCTGGCTTCTTTTACTCTCTCAATGTGTTTGTGAGATTCAACCTTGTTGCATGTCATTGTAGTTTGTGCATTCTCATTGCTGTTGAATGTTCCATTATGTGAATATACCACAGTTGTACATTTATTTAGTCATTAGACAACCTTTGTATATAGTCTTTGGTATGCCTGGGCTATTTTATCAAAAATAATTTTAAAAATAAGTAGTCTTTAAAGATAAATAGCATACTAAAAACAATTAGAGCCAATATTAAGATCTGCCCTAAGAACCCTGCCTGGGTCAAAGGGATAAATCCATAAATTTTCCAGGCCCCTGCTACCCTTCTCCTGGAGTAATAACTTAATATATTCATCAGAGGCTTAGAAGAGGTCTGTGGTATGCCAGGCAGCCACAAGGAAGGTCATTCTAAATCATTTCTGAAGTACTAACTGGGTGTGCAGTCTCGTGCTGGGTTCTGTGGAGACCAACACAAAGACTCAGTTTCTTCGCTCATGACTGGCATCTTTTAGGGATGGAGGAGAGAACACAGAATGGACTTACAGACTGACGAGAGATGGACAGCTGTGACCCCTTTTGTGCAGGCATGGAGAGTCTTTGATCTGAGTCCCTCCATCTACGTGGAGTCAGAGGGTAAGCAGGTTGTCTTTGGAGTCCCCTCAGGGCAGAAAAGTGGTGGTCACATTTTCCTCAGTAAACATGCAGCTGGGCTCTATCTCCCCAGCATTCCCATCCCCTCCAGAGGCTCATGTCACTCCAGACCAACAAGTATGGGTCTTTATCTGGGCTGTTTCCTCCCTGAGGACACAGCTCCCAGGCAAGAGGACTTGACCACTCTCCCCATGGCGGTCTTATTCCTCTTCCTCCTATTCCTCTGTGGAGTGCCCCATGTTGCTGCAGGTAAGGAGCAGGGGGTGAGGGATTCTGCAAGGTTGTGAGGGACTGCTGCTGTTTCTCCTGAGGAGCCTAGGCAAGACATCTGACTCAAGAGGATAAATTTACCTCACTGACCTCCCACTACCTCTAATACTGAGAAGATCCCAGAGACAACGAAGGTGCAGGTCATGTACAATTTCCTTTAGAAAATAAGAATAGATGAGTAAATGCTTCCAAAAAAGGATAAATAAGAGGAAGAGATATGGGCATTTCCAACTATGCCAGCGTTTCCCTTTTGCCCTCAGATTCCCTTACTCATTGGGGGAGAGGGGAGGAAAGCCCCTACCCTCTTCTCTCCACTTCACATTTTTTGTAGCTGTTACTTGAGGAATGTGCTCGCAGCCAGGCCAGTGCTGGAGGACCTCCGAAGGGGAGGAAACCAGGGGTTGGAGGTCCAGTGGGGGGTTGTTGATCTGATGGAGGTCTCTGGCCTCACACAAGCACCTCCCCACAGACAACATCCTGGCCATCTATGTAGCCCTGGGGGAGGCAATGGAGCTGCCATGTCCCTCACCACCCACCCTGCATGGGGACGAGCTCCTGTCCTGGTTCCGCAGCCCTGCAGCAGGCTCCTCCACTGCACTGGTGGCCCAAGTCCCGGTGGCCAGGCCATCCCCAGACCCTGGGAGATCCAGAAGGGAATCCAGGCTCAGACTTCTGGGGAACTACTCTTTGTGGCTGGAAGGGTCCAAGGAGGGAGATGCCGGACGGTACTGGTGTGCTGTGCTGGGTCAGCGCCACAAGTACCAGAACTGGAGGGTGTATGATGTCTCCGTGCTCAGAGGTGAGTGGGGCATGAGGACTGGGGGCCAATGGGAGATGGGGAAGCCCAGGCAAAGAACCAAGGGGTCCCTCTCTCCTCACAGGATCCCAGTTATCTGCAAGGGCTGCAGATGGATCCCCCTGCTCTGTCCTCCTGTGCTCTGTGGTCCCCACCAGGCGTCTGGACTCTGTGACATGGCTGGAGGGGAAGGGTCCTGTGAGGGGCCATGTACAGTCGTTCTGGAACGATGGGACTGCCCTGCTCTTGGTGTGTCCTGGGGAGGGGCTTCCCGAGCCCAGGGGCCGCAGACCTAGGATCATCCGCTGTGTCATGCCTCAGAGCAAAGGGGTCAGCTTTAGCCTAGCAGGTAAACTGAGGGAGGATATGGGAAGGGATGTTCCCTCTGGCACATCCCACACCTGCTGGCTAGGGGGGGAGGTGAGAGAGAAGGCGAATCTGTTATTGGCTGGGTCAGGAGGGGTGATTGATGATGGAGCTGACCATTGCCTGCAGGAGAAGGGCAATTTTTCTCATGGACTGAATCCATAACAGAGAAAAGGGTGGGTAAGCCAGCTCTCTGGTGCATTAGACCATAGCCAAGAGGGAGAAGAAGCATTGTGGTGGAACATACCATTGTTTAGAAATAAGCTAATCTATGATTTGTGTGAATATCCCATAGCAAAAGGAAGAAAATAAGAATTATTGCTGGGGGAATTGTCTTCTGAAGAAATAATATATGCACTCTCAAATTGTAATGCCCCATTGATAGTGGAGGCAGAAGGAGAAAAAAATATATAATTGTTTTACAAGAAAAAGTCTATTATACAGAGAAAGACTGCTGTTGGATGGGGAATAACCCATTTACAAGGCAGGAAGGAGGGGCCAACAGCTTTTACTTTGGGCAGCAAAGACCAATAATGGCAATGAGGAGGCTGTTTCCCTTTACATCCAGCACCTGCTATGGTGTCTGGTATGTGGAAGCCACTCAGCAAACACTTCATGGAGTGAATGGAAGAAAGAATACATGGAAGGCGCTTTATTTTTTCTTGAAGGGGTAGATCATTGTGAAGGGTATGAGGAGAAGTAACAATTGTGGCTGGTGATCTGCTCTGCAGTTAGCTGTCCATGTGTGTCGAGTGTGGGGAGGCAGGGCTACTCTCCATCATGTTGGCTTGTGGTGTCAGGGCGAGAGGCCTGGAAAGGACCAAAGTGTGGGGGGTGGAGACTGGGGGCAAGGAAGCTTATGAAGTCTTTTAGGAGAGCCCACCAGATTATGTGGGGAGCTTTGGGGCACAGGGCAAACCCCCTCACTGTCTCCCTCCTTGTCCTCTTGTCTCGCCCTGACTGCAGCCTCCATGGATGCCTCCCCTGCTCTCTGTGCCTCTTCCACAGGCTGGGATGTGCCCTGGATCCTGGTGCTGTCGCTCACAGCTGGCCAGGGGTTCATCATCCTGGCCCTCAGCTTCATGCTCTGGAGGCGGAGGACCCAGGGGGCGCAGTGCAGAGGTGAGTCCCTTCTCCCAGAAGGCTGGGTTCACATCTTAACCTCTGTTCCCCATCTTCTCCAAGGGGGCAGGGGGTAGGGTATGCAGCTCTGAGTTATCTGGTGACTTCTCTGCCATACCCCACACTGCTCCTTCTCCCCAGATACCTCGATTCCTCAGTTCAAACCTGAAATCCAGGTCTATGAGAACATCCATTTGGCCCGTCTCAGGTGAGGAACAACTAGGGGACAGAGGCTTAAATCCCAGAGGGGACTGGGCTTGGGGTGAACACAGGACCCTGGTTTCCAGGGGTAGGGAATGACACTATCCTTCATCTGTCTTTCTGTTTCACAAACCCACAGCCCACCTGGCCCCAAGACCAGATGATCTTGGTGACATCTGCTGGGGAAGTGACCTGCTGTCTCCCTGGCCATCTGGCACTGGAAGGATTCCCTGAAAACCTTGGCAAGAGGGGAGGGGCTGACAATGTGACTTCACGGTCCAGCTGGTGTGCAGCAGCCAAACTGTGTGTGTCGGTTGGGGGGCAGGGAGGGCTGAAGGAAAGGAGAAGCATTATTTCTTGATGTCACCTACAAAAAGATGTGGTCTCCTGTCTTGTAGCAACCAGTGGGGGGCGACCCTGAGCCCATGATATCTTGGGGTTGGTGGGAGCCTGGCATAGCTGGCAGTGGGAGAGGAGGGGTAGGGGTGGGCAGCGAGGACCCAGAGGAATCCAGGGACTTGTGCAGTGATAGAGAAGCAGGTGTGGAGGAACCACAGACAAAGTGGGAAAACTGAAGAAGAGAGAAGGGAAGAGACTCAAGTCAGAGTACAAGATAAGATGTTCAGAGAACTAGAGAAAAATAGAAGCACAAAATAAGAGGACTGAGTGACAAAGAGAATGGAAAGAAAACTCAAGATGCCTCTAAATTAAGCCAGCCCCCCATCCTCACAAGGAAGAGAAGTTGAGAGAGAACAAGCACCTTTATTTAATCAGACCCCAGACTTCCTCAGATGGAAGGGGAGGGAACTGAGTGAGTATGGGGTGCCCACGCTCGGCCCCCAGCCGGTCACCCTCCTTATCCCGGGCACTCCATTGTGGCATCCGGAGCAGTGAGCTGCTTATCATTCCCCCGACATCCTGGGAGCCCAGAGACCCACACTATCTCCCAGGGCAGGAGTGTCCACAGGGCAGGCCTGCAGATCCCCCAGCACAGTATGTGCTCAGGTCCTGCATGCTGGGCTGTCTGTGAACCGAGCACAAGTCTGGGCTAGAGAAGTGGTGAGGGCACTGGTGTTCTCAGCTCGTCCATTCTCTGGGCTCAGGCACAAATGAGTTGCACTTCCAGTCACACCCTCACAGGCAATGCCACCAGGTGCTCTTTTGTGTACCTGCTCAACCATGGGCCTCATTGGACAGAAGTTTTCTCGGAAGCCTCACCTAAAGCCTTCACACTGCAGTGGCTTAAACTAAGCTATGGGCAAGAAGGACATGAATGACACAGGAGAATGAAGTGACAGTTATGGTTCAGGTTCCAGCATGCAGTACAACCTACCAAGCAGCTACAGTTTGCTTTTATTTTTTTATTTTTTTTATTTTCTTGCTTTTTGGTATGTGGGTAGTTCCCTGGCTGGGAATCGAACCCAGGCTGCAGCGCTGACAGCACCAGCGCCGAAGCTTTAAGCCACTACACCACCAGGGAACTCCTACAGTTTGCTTGTAGAGAGCATGCACACACAGTATTGCTGGACTCCCAGATAGCCCTTTTAGTAAATTCACTCTCCGTAATCCCCCAAGCCCTCCCTCTTGAGTTCCTGACCTACCAAATTAATCTTGCCCAGCAAGACTCTTCTCACTATACATGGTGCCCCTTCCATACTCCTGCCTGGGACCTACAGCACCATCAAAACACCTGCCTTGCCAGACCCCTCTGGCTGAGAGGGCATCAGCAATGGGCTTCTAGAAAGTACAAAAGACACAAGTGTTTTGTTTGAGGCTGGGCCTGTAGGGGCTGGAGCAGTGCTCATGGGAATCAGGTCCTGGGAGGGATCTGCAAAGTTGTTGGGTGTTGGGCCGGGGATCTGAAGTCTCGGTACAAAATCAGGTTCTTGGCCATATCTCAGAAGTGTGTGCACAGCTGTTCCCAGGGCCGTTGTGACGGTGAACAAGTCCTGGGTTGAGGGCTGCAGGTCCACATGAGGCCAGTGCAGAGGGGGCCTCTCCGGGTGAAGCTGGCTGTGAGGAGGAGCAGGGTGGTGAGGAAGGGCCTGGAGGGCCACTGCAGCTTGGTGGCCACGTTGCACAGGCCCTGTTTGCAGCAGTGGTGCTGCCGAGCATAGGAGTGTGACGAGGAGGTGGCATGACCTGGCAGAAGGCACTAGGCTCTTGGAGACAGCCTTTCCGCTGGATCTCACTCTGCTCTGTGGGACAGAGTGGGAATGCTGGGGCCAGGGCAATAATAAGGTAAGGGCCAGGGGGCACAGGAGACGCAGGGCAGATGGAGCGGGGGAACAACCTGGAGTAGGGCCATTGGACCAGAGTCCTACCTGAGGTGCCAATATGACACCACAATCTTCATCGTCCTGACACTTGAGGGGAGCAGGGCTTGGCAAAGCTGCAGGTGTAACAACATAGCCTCCCTCAGGAAAGGGGAGTGATGAGACCTGTGGGGTTGGCTGATGTCAGGCCAGTGGGGAGGAAAGGCAAACAGGCCAGGTGAGAGGTGAAGCCAAGATCTGGGACAGGACAAAGAGAGGTACAGAGAGAGGTAACACACAAAGTGGGGACAGGGAAGCAGGGAAATGGAGGGAGAAGAACAGGTAGAACTAGAGAGAAGGGAGGGGAGCCAATGCAGTAAAAGAGAAAGACACAGAGGCAAGAGAGTACAGGGATTGTTAAGAGACACAGATGTGAGCAGAAGTCAGGAGACTCAGAGGTGAACTTGGGAGACTGACACAAAGCTGGGGGATGGGAAGCGGCAGTGAAGAAATTAAGCAAATGGTGCCAAAAACAGATGAGACAATCGTAATCGACATTGACTGAGGTGTCCAGCAAAGAAGCAAGAGGTGCGATAAGGGACGGGGAGACAGGCTTGTCACCGATGCCACAAGGAAGGGACCGTTATTCTCCAAGCCTTTTCAAGGAACGTGTTTCACCTTATCAGGCTAATCCGAGGTCATTCCTGGTAGCTCCTCCTTCCAAAAAGCTCCTACAACTCTCTTCTCGGCACTTCTCAGCCCTCCATCTCACTCCCAGCCCTCAGGCTCCAGGGTCCCCGGCCGCAGCCACCCCGCAGCCCCTATCCTGAGGACCTGCAGCCCACCTTTACCCAGTGCCCCACAGGGGAACACGATGCAGAGGAAGGTGCTGGTGCTGGAGGTGCCCAGGACTGGGCCCGGGGCTCCGGAGTCTGGGACAATGGGAGCTGCATGCCAAGACCCAGAGAGCTGGAGCATCTGAGTGAGGCAGGGAGGGACGGCAAACAAACACACCTAGGGAGTGAACCTGGAGGGGGGAAGGCGGAACCAGGACTAGATTCACCAGCTTGACGCCGCAGGGGCCCTGGCACCGGCTCCCCACCCGCTACTGAAGTCCAATCTTGCCTTGAGGGTCTTCTCTGTTCTCTCAGCTGCGACTGGGCTCCAGAGTTGTGTCTGTCACCTTCCCTCCTACTCCTCTCCTTTCCCAACCCTTGTCTCAAGCTGTTTGCTCTCTCACCTGTCAGCTTGTCTTTGCTTTCTGTCTTTTCCCTCTGTGTGTGTTTAAGTCTCTCAGGGTCACTCTTCTAAACAGCCCCTGGCACAGCTCTGTTTGAGTGTGGACTCCACATCCCTCCCACCCACCCACACAAAATGCAGCTGCTTAGGGAAGCTGTCCCACCCAGCTTCAGATCCCTTTGATTCCCCCCAGCCCCCACCCCAAGCTTCAACATTTCTACCCCGTAATTATCCCTCCCAGCTTTACTACCTGAGAGGAAAGAATTAGTCATGCTTGGGGTCAGAGGGACAGATGTGTTTCCACTGGGCAGGGAGGTGGTGGGGGCATAAAGACAAGGAAGGAATGCAGGAATAAGATTTGGGGGGCAGTGGTAGAGTCTGGAAAATAGGGGTTTAAGAGACTGAGGAGGAGAATCCCATCTGGAGAATAAGGACAGGAATGTCCTTCTTGGTTAGGGTTGGGTGGGACAGACAACCCTAGAGAGGAGACACAACTCTCTATCCAACGGCAGTTTTCCAAAACGTTTTCATCACACGACCTTTTTACACTTAAAAATTACTGAAGACCCCAGAGAGCTTTTCTCTATGTGAGTTATAGTGACATTTACAGACATCAAAACAGAATATTTTCAATAGCTTCATTCAAAAGTTCAAGTAATAAACCTACTACATGTAAACAAAACATAGTTTTGTGAAAAATTATTTTTCTCAACGGGTGGCATTGCTTTACACTCGGAATCTATTTCCTGGCAGGCTTCATAGAGGATGGCTGGGTTTTCATAGTTACTTCTGCATCCATAATCTGTTGGATTATGTTGTTTTGGTTGAAGTAGATGAAGAAAATCCGACCTCACACAGACACGTGGTTGGAAAAGGCAGACGGTTGAGACCCTCTGAAAGGGTCTTAGGGAACCCCAGGAGTTCTGGGGCCACAGTTTTAGAACCGCAGCTTTGGGGACTCCAGAGGAGGCTGAGAGCTTTCTTTCATGGGGGCCCCTCCCTGTCCCCACTGGGGCTCCAGTTTCCGCTGGGGGAGACTCTTCCCTCCTTTTTTATTGCCCTATAAAATCCAAGGCAAGGGGGATATAAGGCTGGCGGAGCAGGGCCAGGGAGAGGGGATGGGAGGGAGAGGCACCACTGACAAGGGCAGACACAATGAACCCCCTACTTGTCGGGCTGCTGCTCGGCACCCTGTCGGGGGCTGCCTTGGGTAAGACGGAGCCAAGGTCCCTCTCACACAGGCCTGTCCCCCTCCACCAGAGGCTTCCCTGGCCTAGCTCTTCTTCTTCTCTCCTGCCAGGAAACCACATGCGGTGCTTCTACTGCAGTGGTGAAGGCCCCAACAGCTCCTGCAAAGAGCCGGCGACCACATGCGGTGAGGGCACCCGCTGTGACTTCCAGGAGCTCAAACCCCAGCCAGGCCTGCAACAGAGCTCGCTGTCTGGAAACCGTGAGTTCTCAGTTTATCTCTTCTCCCAGGGCTTTTCTGCTTTCAGAACCTTCCAGGCTCAGTCTGGATCTGGGCAGGTGGTGCCCCTGGCAGACTAGAGCAGCCTAGAGACGCTTCTGGCTCCTGGTGCTGAGTCCCTCGGGAGCCTGCCTGCTGCTGTCTGTGGTCCCAACCCGCTCCTCTTCCGCTCTCCAGAATCTCACAGGGCCCTCCTCTCACACATGCTTGAAAAAGCTCTGTCCCTTGAAAGCAGGGACCAGAATAATAAATCAAACTTCAACATTCAGGCATTAGCTAAGAACAAGAAAGGTATGTGTGTTTTAATTTTTTATTTTGAAATAACTTTAGATGGACAGAAAAGTTGTAAACATAGTATAGAGAATTCCTGTATATCCTTCACCCAGCTTCCTCTAATGTTACCATCTATGTAGGATGTACATCTATATAAGATGTACCACAGTACAGGTGAGCCCTGAACAACTCGGGGGTTAGAGGCACTGGCCCCCTCTTAATCGAAAATCCACATATAACTTTGACTCGCCCAAACTTAACTATAGTCATCTCTTGGTGTCTGAGGGGGCTCGTTCCAGTACACCACCTTCCACGCCCTCATAGATATGCAAATCCATGGATGCACAGGTCCCTTATATAAAATAACAGAACAATGCATACAGACAGCCCTCCACATCCGTGGATCCCCAACCATGGTTTGAAAATACTGTTTTTAATCTGTGGTTGGTTGAATCCACAGATGCAAAACCCAGGGATACCGAGGGCCAACTGCTTATTTATTGAAAAACATCCCATTGGGGAGTTCCCTGGTGGTGTAGTGGCTTAAGGCTTCGGCACTGGCGCTGTCAGCGCTGCGGCCTGGGTTCGTTTCCCGGTCAGGGAACTACCCACATACAAAAATAGAAAAAAAGAAAAAGAAAAAAATCCCATATAAATGGACCTGCACAGTTTAAACCCATGTTGTTCAAGGGCCAACTGTATAATTATCAAAATCAGAAAATAACATTGGTACAATGCTACAAATTAACTTACAGACCTTATTTAGGTTAGCCAGTTGTTCCACTCATGTTCTTTTTCTGGTCCAGGACCCAAACCAGAATCCCACAAGGCTTTTAGCTTTCAGGTCTTCTTGGTCAACCCCGATCTGCCACAGTTCTGTGTCTTTGCCTACCATGACATTGACATTTTTGAAGAGTCCTGATTACATTTATTTATTTGACAGCCCCCTCCCTCCCCCTTCTCCCCTTACACACTGGTAACCGCTAAACTTGTCTGTGTCTATGAGATTTTCTTTCTTTGTCTTATAGCTTTGCTGCTTTCAGTTTTATATCTCACCTGATATTTTATAGAATGTCTCTTAATTTGGAATTATTTGACATTTTTCTCACGATTAGATTGAGGTCATGAGTTTTTGGCAAGAGTACCACAGATGTTATGTGATGTTGGTCCTTTTCAGTGCCTCACATCAGGGGGTCCACCATGTAAATGTGTTAACTTGGATCACTTGAATTTAGGGACCTTTTTTTTTTTTGAGGGAGCAGAGAACTCCTTTGGGTTCCTCCAGCCAGGAGGCCAACACCCCAGTCTCATTCTCTCTCTCTCAGCCTCAGTGACATTGCCTCATCACCATCCAGCCTGCATGACGGCCCTTCATTGCAATCAAGTGGAAACGGAGGTGGTGGGAGATGTGACTTACATAACCCACAGGGACTGCTGCATCGGAGACCTGTGCAACAGTGCTGTGGCAAGAACCACAGCCCCAACCTGCTTCTTGGCCGCAGCAGCCACCGCCCTGGCCTGGGTCTTGCCAGGACTGTGGAGAGGGTAGTGGGAGTAGGGGATGGGAAGGGAGCAAAGGACATCTGAGGTGAGAAGACACACAGTCCTCTGTGAGCCATTAAAATCTATCAACCACTCCAGAGCTGACTGGAAATTCCATCTCTCTTTTGTTGAAGGAATAAGGTGGGGGTATCCAGGCTCTAGTTTGGGGATTCCCAAACATTAGTAGACACTGCTTGACAGACTGAACCCTAACAGACAGCGGAGAGTCTGCCCTAAGTTACTCCTGGATCTTGTTGCCAGGGGGAACCTTCCTTAGCAACGAGGATCACAGAGGGGAGTAAGTGGGGGTCACCAGGAATCAATGGACTTAGTTGTCTGGGTTAGTTCTCCTTCCCCGCTTTTGCAGCTTGGCTCCCAATAGGATTCTTGTGAATTGAGAAATGAAATAAATGTAAACCTGCGATAGGATTGTTCAGTGTCCCACTCAGTAACCAGGCCAGGTGACATCTCTGACTCTAACCTAAGGGACTGATGCCTGGAAAGAGGGTCCTGGGTCTCTTCCCTGTGCAACTCTCCTACTCTTTCTGGGGCACCCTCAAGCCAGGCTGCACATCCTTCTTGGCAGTACATCAGAGGTGTGGCCTAAATTTGAGATAAGAATTGTTTCTCCAAACACTGGGACCTGTGTGCCACCCCTAGATACTGGAGGATGGAGGCCTGAAAAACCTGTTTCTCCATTTGTGCCAGCCCAACCTTCCTGCGAAACTCCCTAAAGGATTCTTGGGAGCCTGGAGTGGGGCAAAGCTGAGAGTCTCACTTCTGGGAGGAGGCCTGTGACAATAGGTCTTCTGACAATAAATGCACCATTTAACAGACAAAGACATTTATTACTCAAAATGGAAAGAGGTGAGCTGGAGGATGGGGTATCCATGGCAGCCAAGGTTTGGGGAGTCAGCCCCATACAGTGAAGTCACCAGAGCCTTCACTGGGGACAGGACAGAAGGCCCATTTCAGGTCCAGATCCCAATCTCTCCCCAAGTAGAGCACAGTAGAGTGCAGGAGACAAAGTGGGGTGCCCTTCTAGGGGTCAAAGGAGGGTCTGGAGTGGTCTAGAGGGAGATGGTAAGGGACTCTAATAAAGCAGAGAGGAGGGGATGGGGTGGAATGATGGGTACAGAGACCACAGTGTAATTGCAGAAATGTGAAGGGTCTGGAGAAATGTTATTCTGAGCAAAGGGAGCCAGGGAGAGACCATTGGGAGACACCAGGGTCCAGGGAGAGGCTCAGGTAAGGCAGTGGGAGGAGGGGCAGCCATGCGGTGAGTCTCAGTGCAGCAGCCGGAGGCCAAGGCCAGCCAAGGAGGTGAGGAGGACCAGAGCCAGGGCTGGGGTGGGCCTGGGCGCTGGGCTATTGCAGTTGTCCTTGTCGCAGCAGGTGGTGTTATAGGTCAGCCCCAGGTTGTTGCTGGTTTGGTTGAAGGCCTCCCTACAGGGCTGCTCCCGTGTGCCACAGCGAAGGTCGGTGAAAACCCACATCTTACCTGGGGTAGGAGTGGGCAGGGGGGTCAGCAGGGATGGCTAACTGGCATGCCTGTGTCCACCTCTCCACCCCGTGCACCCGTCTAGGCTTCCTTACTCCCCAGCTCTGCCCAGCTTCCCCCTTCTTTATCTCTTCTTGGTCTCATCACCCCTCTGTACTTCTGTACCCTGCCCCTTCCCCCCGATCCTGGTCCCATGAGGCCTTGGACCCCTTACTGTCACGTTCTGATGTTGTTCCCTGAGTATAATAATATCAGCCACATTTCAGGGTCGTCATCAACGTTAATTGAAACAATTTATGTAAAGACATAGAGTGGGGCCTGGCACATAATAATCCTTGGCCAAATGTCGTCATTGCTGGTACCCTCTGTTCCTTCTCAGCCATAGCCCAGCCATAGCGTCTCCTACCACCCCCCTCTCTTCAGAAGAAGGGGATATTACCCAGGTACACTTTGGTGGTCAGGCATTTCTGTCCTGGTTCCAGTTTACAGGACTGCCGGTCCACACAGCCCAGCACAGGGACCTTGTAGCAGGAGTGACAGCGAACGTCAGCTGGGAAGACACAAGCCAGGCTGAAGTGATGGGGTGTCTGACTCACCTTAGAATGAGTCAATGAAGTAGGTGTTCCAACCTGTTTGGTCTGGCAGGGACAGAGCAGGTGAGTAACAGAGAAAAAGTAGAAGTAGGTGAAGGTGGAGTCGTTTCTCTGTGAACAGCCCACACCCTAAATATCTTCCTTTATCCCACTCCATCTGGAATGAGTCAGGAGGGATGGAGCTACCAACAAAAACACAACAGGGTTGGGGATAGGTGGGGAGTGGGAATTCCATGGGGAAGGAATGGAGGACATGGGGGAGAAGGTGAAAAAATTCAGAGGAGGTCACAGGCAGAGACTTGAAATAGGAAGAAATGTTAAAAATCAAACTCATGGAGGTTACGACGCTTGCAGAAATGGCCTGGAACTTGAGGCTGGCAAGAAAGCCACCGGTGGCCAGCTTTAGCAAGCCACTCTTCACTTCCTGTGTCCACCGAGAATGTGGGAAGAGGAACGAGACCTAAATGAAATCCTCTCACCCCAGGAGCCCTCCAACAGAAAGGAATGCTATCTGGGAGACAGATCGTCAGATTCTGCCTGGGCACCCTACAGAATGAAGAGAAGGTAGTACCCCCAAAGTGCCTGCCACAACTAATTCAAGGTTTGGACATGCAAGGTTTGGTGAAGGAGGGATTCAGTTCAAGGCTGGAGGAGCCTGCTTGACGGTACCTCAGAGAAACCCACCTCACCTTAGGGGTGAGCAGTGCTGCCATTCCCTCCTACAAAGCAGGGAAATTGTCCTGATTCCCTGGGATGTTCTATGAGGTCACCTTCTCCCTCCAGAAAGCTTGTATCCCTGGAGTTCTGTGCCCCAGGGAGGAGCAGGGGGAACTAGGAAAGGTCACTCAGTAGAAGTCCCTGGTAGAATAGATGGGGAGGGTGGGGCACAAGAGAAGCTCCAGGCTGGATGCCTAGGTTTCTGGGAGGACACCCTGCTGAGTGCAGGGGGACAGAGGAGGAAGCAGGTAAGCTGGATCCTGGAGGGTTTTGTGTTGGAGTGGGGCTGGCAGGGGAACCGAATATCTGGTTTCTAAGAAGGGGCAACTTGGAATAAGAAACAGGGGACCCAGAGCCCTGGCTGGATAGAAAAGTGGGTCTTGGAGGTGGTGAGGAGTCTGAGGGATGGAGATGTGGGTCCTTGAGAAATTAAGCAAGGACACTGTCACAAGGAGGCCTGGGTCTGGAGGCACAGGAGAGCTGAGCCCACTGGGGCCAGGGTGCTTGAGGTCCTGAGTAGTGGATAGTATAGCGCAGGTGGTGAGGCAGGGTGTAAAATTCCTGACCAGGTCACCCAGGTCCTTGCCCCCGCCCCCACCAGATGCTCACCTGAGACCCAGCAGAGCAGAGAAGACAAGGTGAGCAGCAGAAGGCCTTTCATGGTGAGGGTCCTGAGGATGGTAGCAACTGCAACAGCTGTCAAGAGTATGTTTTCGGGGATCCAGCTCTGGGAGTTGAGTGGCCTTTTTGGAATTTATAATCCCAACAGTCCAGTCCCTCCCTTCTCTGCTTCTGGTGGCCCCTCCTTCCCCATTTATGCACAGCTGACTGAAGGAAAGACCAGGGCTGGGGAGGGGCTAAACAGGACTGGGTGGGGAGTGGGGGATAGGAAGGAGGGAAGCATAGGTAAATCATTTTGGTTTTTGGTTTCAGACCAAGACACTCCTCCTGGCCCCCAGCCGACAGCTCTGCCTGGCCAGTCCCCTTGAGAAGCAAATGCCCCCATGGTAGTAGCAACTGCTTGTTCCTGCGAAATGGACAATGAGATGACCGCTAATTTTGAGTCTAGAGGAGCACTGATAGGGACATGTAGGCAGAGATTTGGATGGAAGGAGCCAAATGAATCTCCATTCAGCCTTCACTTGATGTTCCCAACCCTTTCTCAACTACAGGATAAGGGGGTAGGTTTTGTGATGTCATAGCAGCAGAGGCATAGGCTGGGGCTGCCTGTTAAGGAGGGGCTGTCTCAGGTCCCTCAGAAGTTCTCAGAACCTCACCCGGCTTCACTAGGGCTCGGTCTGGCCTTGGTTGCTCCAGTCCAGTGAGGGCCAGTACAGTCCTGGGTGTGGGGTGTGTGCCCTGGCTCTAAAGCACCTTCTCAATCAAAACCTGCCAGTTTGGGTGAGGCACCATCACTGGGAGGAAGAGTGTGGGCGCAGAAGAGAGGCAGAGTAGAAGGTAAATAAGAACCAAAATAGTAATGATGATGGCAAGCCTTTTGTGTTCCTATGTGTCAGCCATTGTTCTAGGCATTTTATATGTATGTGTTTAGTTCTCACAACCCTCTTCATGCAGCTAGTACAGGCACGCCTTACTTAACGACCGAGTCCCATTTTTACCACTAGGTCGTTAAGCAAATTGTCGATAAGCGAGGAGTTTAAAGGCTAAGGTCTTGTGGTGAGTCCTGTCGCCATAGGGTATGTGTTTTTCACTATATCATGCAACACCACATTATAAACAAAATATGTAGTCTTGCGTAATTCTGAACACCACCCGTAGTGAATACTAATCCAATTCGGGAATGAAACAAAGATTGAGAAAGGGGAGTCCCCTCTCTGGAGAACCGGTCCCAAGTCACAGCGGTCCTAAACCGGCTGTTAAGTGAGAAGTGGGTGTAGATGGCAAAGTCAGGGTTTGAACTCAGCCGGGATCCAGGATTCATGGTGCTGCGACCACTGCTTCACTGCAGGAGTTAAAGTTTGAAAAAGTGGGAGTTCCCTGGTGGTGTAGTGGCTTAAGGCTTCGGCGCTGGCGCTGTCAGTGCTGCGGCCTGGGTTCGATTCCCAGCCAGGGAACTACCCACATACCAAAAAGCAAAAAAAAAAAAAAAAAAAAAAAAAAAAAAAAAAAAA